>JADNYV010000046.1:0-228811 GCA_015501055.1 Mucidula mucida
CAGGCGTACGTTTCCTTGTAGCTTTCTGTGTCGAGTATAGCTAATTTATTTATGTGGTAGTCCGCACTTGCAGGTGGCTCTGGCACGGGTGGCGGTGATATGTCCATGAGCGGTGGGCCTGGCGGTGACATGACCTCAATGCCGGGTGGCGGAGGGGCTGCGACTCAGTCTGCAGATTCGTCTGCTACGACTAGCTACGGGGCTTACTCTGGCGCCGACGCTCAGAGTGCCGCCTCCATGCTCAATACCGATATGGATGACAACAGCACGTTCCTTCGTGGTGTGTATCAAACAGAGTAAGTGTTTCAAAAACAACGGAGTATTCTAGTGTTGATTTTGCGTTATAGCGAGGATGGTCATGTCACTGTTTATTCTATTGTTCCCGGATGGTGTGAGTTGAATGTTTTCCTTCTCTTTCGAATCTTACACATTTGTAGACTCTGGTCGTGCTCAGCATTACCACATCAAGGCCTACCCGGAAGGATACATTGCTGAAAATGGAACCTTCATCGCCACAGGCAGCGCTGTCCAGTCAGTCTTTGTTACTTACTGTATGCTGTCTCTTGTTCTGACATCTATCTGAAGTACCGGCCAATTCTTCTTCGACAATGACACTCTTCAGACGATTGCTGCGACCTACCCTTATTCCTCGAATGCTATTGACTGGTCCGACGCCATCTCAAACAACGATGATGACCAGTGGTATCCTTACCGTGAGTTCATTGTCATGCATCCACCTCGCCGACTTTAACTCTTTGTAGAATCTGCCACTGGCTACAACGCTGAAATGGATATCACCTGGGTCGGCGACGAGATTACTGACGGTCTCATTGGAAGCATTTCCGTTGGACTTAACATGTATGTGATTATGCGCTATTCGACTGAAATCTGGCATGACCGTCGTGATTTAGGTCGTACGCTAGTCTCGAGCTCAGCACCCAATATGCGGACTTTGATGCTGAAGAGTACTATGAGGAGGGAATGCTTCCCGCTGCATCTGCGGATGCTTTTGCTTGAACGCGATCTGTGCTTGTGACACTGGTCTTTAGTTAGAGTTCGGACAATTTATGTACTGTATCGAGAATTCTAACTGCTTAATACTTACTTACCTTAATGTCCCATCGCGCGATTTGGCAGATGGATTCAAAGTAATGAGTCATGACAATGGTTAAAAGCGGCAGACTCATCAACACCAGCATCTTTGCACAAGATGCGTGCAACATAGTAATAAGGGGGTAAGCATACAGTATCAAGACTGAGTAGGAGAACAGTCGTTCACGCGAAAGTGATGTCATGTGACTAGGTGACAACGCGTTACGTTGAGTGTCACACCGCCTTCCTTCTGACCACGACCACTGCTGCCTTGCCGCCAAATGCAGGTCTTCCAGCACCGTCTGGACTCTTTTTTGCGCCCGAGACGCGTCAAAACAGGGCCAAAATCGACGACGTCGCTGAAATGGCCGCACCCGAAGCAGTTCCAGGCAAATCCGGAGACACTAGCCGAGGCAGGATTCTACTTTGACCCCAGCGTTGACAACAAGGACCTCGTAAGGTGTTACATGTGTGGGAAGGAGCTGTGCGAATGGGCAAAGGAAGACGATCCGTTTGAGATCCATATGCAAAAGTGCGCCAAGACATGTTCATGGGCGTTCCTGCGGTGTGGACTTGCAGATGATCTTGACATGCAGCGACGGTGAGCTCGACAAGGCTATTGATTGTCAATTACTTACTGTTGTAGGTTTTCCTCGACTGACAAAACGCGCCATCCCACCTCCAAGGCGATGGAGAAGGCGCGTCTGAATACGTTTGGGAAATGGTGGAAGTACGATGGTAGTATCTCCTCCAAGAAGGTGAGTTACCTATCCACCATTACTACCGCGTCCAATTTGTGTGTAGATGGCCCAGGCTGGATTTATCTACTCGCCGCTAGACGACCAAGACGACCTGGTCATCTGTGTCTACTGCGACACGTCCCTCAGCGGATGGGAAAAGGATGACGATCCTCTTGAGAGCATCGTAAACGCGCAGAGAAATCTGCCACGCATTGCGCTTTCTTTGACACCGGCAAATCCCTCGGTCGCTCCCGCTCCCAAACTGCCGATGTTCTTATGCCTACAAAGACCTTTGACGGTGCCGAATCCGAGGAAGAGACAGCCCGTACTACGGCCAAAACACCTCGCGCTTCTCGCAGCGTCGCCAAAGGTGCCAAGACACCCGGTGCCGGTCGTAACCGTTCCGTCAGTCAGGCTATTAAAGCAGAAGAAGAGGATGATGAAGAGCAGGAGGAGGAGATTTCTGCGCCACCACGTAGAACGCGGAAGGCGTCCTCGCGAGCGCGTGTCCCATCTGATGAAGAGACTGCCCCAGAACTCGCAAAGCATCTACAGGTCTGTGTAGCCAAGTCTTCTCATGGAGCTAGATGAACTCGCTACAGCTTTATTGTCAGCTGAGGGAGAAGTCCTCGTTGGCGCGGTGGCTTCCAAGTTTTCGGCCCCGTCGTCTGTCCAAGCCAAGCTCCTTAGGGTCCTTAAAACAATCGACTACATGTATTCTCCAAGAGCAAGTAACGCGACTTCGTCAGAAGGAGAAGAAGATACCGAGAAAGTTCAAAGCATCTACGAATCCTTCCGTTTCACCCCGTTGTGGAAACGTCTTGGAGACTGCCTCGCCATCATCGAAGAGAAGTCAGACACCGAGCATGTTGCGACCGTACTTCTTCCTCTCATCGAGGCCTTGATGGTTGTGTGCAAGTATGTTGGCCCGAAGTCAGCGTCTTCTTCTGTTGCAAGGGCACTCCGTGGAAGCTCGTCTCCTAAAAGTCCGACAACACCAGCGGAAGCTATGGAAGACCTGTTTGTAACATTCACGGACGCTCATCGAAAAATCCTAAACCTCATGGTTCGGAATAACCCATCTTTGATGAGCGGTTCGTTCTCCCTCCTTGTTCACAATCCCCGAGTCTTGGACTTCGACAACAAGCGAACTACTTTTCACAGCAGCTTCATCGCCGCCCACATGCTCGAGAACATCACAGTACTCTACAGCTCAACGTTCGGAGAGCTCGGGTCTTCGAGGATAGTTTCCAACATCTACAGAGGAAGACTGGGGACCAGATAAAGTACGGCAAACTGAGTATCCGGTTCTATGAAGAAGAGGGTGTCGACGCTGGTGGTCTAACACGAGAATGGTTCCAGATTCTTGCTCGTCAAATGTTCGATCCAAACAACGCTCTTTTCCAACCATGTGCGGCGGACAAATTGACGTATCAACCGAACAAGAACTCTTGGGTCAACCCGGAGCATCTTTCATTCTTCAAATTTGTCGGTCGCGTTATCGGCAAAGCTATCTATGATGGCCGTTTGCTCGACGCTTACTTCGCAAGAAGTCTGTATCGTCAGATTCTAGGCAAACCGGTGGACTACAAGGACGTCGAATGGGTTGATCCAGAATACTACAATTCTCTATGCTGGATTCTAGAGAACGATCCCACTCTCCTGGAGCTTACCTTTAGTGTAGAATCTGATGAGGTAAGTCTTTCTTACACATTGAACACACCAACTAACTTATGAAAAGTTTGGCGTCAACCGTATCTTTGACTTGAAAGAAGGTGGTGCTTCGATCCCAGTAACGCAGGACAACAAGCGAGAATTCGTCCAACTTTCCGCTCAGTTCCGTTTGTATTCTTCGATCCAGCAACAAATCGAGCATCTCTTGAATGGGTTCTACGAGATCATCCCGAAGGACCTCATTAACATCGTACGTTTATCTATTCTTACATTGTGTGATATTTCTCATACATTCAACAGTTCAACGAGCAAGAATTGGAGCTACTCATATCTGGGACTCCAGACATTGATGTTGATGAATGGCGAGCGGCCACAGAGTACAATGGATACACAAGCTCAGATCCCAACATCGTTTGGTGGTGGCGTGCTTTGAAATCATTCAATCGGGAGGAGCGAGCGAAAGTGTTGAGCTTTGCCACGGGTACATCGAGGGTTCCGCTGAACGGATTCAATGACTTGCAAGGCGTACAAGGCGTACAAAAATTCTCGATACATCGTGCTTATGGTGAATCTGATCGTTTACCGCAAGCCCACACATGTAAGTTTCTACTGTATGTCCTCTTGATTGGCATGCTAATCTTCGAGCTAGGTTTCAACCAAATCGATTTACCGCAATATTCATCATATGACATGCTTCGTCAACAAGTGCTGCTGGCGATCAGTGAAGGAGGAGAAGGTTTCGGCTTTGTGTAAACTACAGACAGAAGAATGAACCCATTATTGTAGCGCATAATCTCATTTGTATTTAGGACATTCGCATCGTTAAATGTAATGCTTTCACTCAATGACTATGTCGACGACTGGATGCTTTAAATCTTCCGGACACCGGTTACCTCAGTACCGAGGTGCAAACCAGCTGAGCACTCGGAGCCATTGTAAGGCCTGCCAATTCATATATCATGTTCCACCTCCAGCATTCACTTGCTCCTCTCCATCATGAAGGCCTTCTATGTTACTGAACTCGCTCACCCGTCGAAGATCCCCGTTTCGACCAACGTTCCCGAGCCGGTTCCCAAAGACAACGAGCTTCTCGTCGACGTCTATAGTGCTGGACTCAATTTCTTCGACGTATGTTGTGCCGAGCGAGCCAGGATCCCGAATAACTGAATACCGGAAACAGATCTTACAGAGCCAAGGCAAATACCAGAACAAGCCACCTCTACCATTCGTTGGAGGGGCCGAGTTTGCCGGGAAGATATCGCGCGACTCTCCGATACCGGCGGGATGTCCGTATAAGCCGGGCGACCGCGTTTTTGGCGCGACACAGGGCGCTTTCGCAGAGAAGGCGACGGTGCCCTGGAATAATGTCCTTCCTCTTCCTGATGCCTTGACGTTCAATCAAGGAGCAGGTGAGTTGGTTTCAATGAATTCACAGAACTCGAGCGAGCTTTAGGTCTCTATGTAACATGGCCGACTAGCTATGAAGCCTTAGTTGGACGCGCCGAGCTCAAGCCCGGTGAGAAGATACTTTGACATGTGAAAGAACGCACACATCTTAACGTACTACAGGTGAATGGGTCCTCGTCACTGCGGCCGCTGGCGGTGTAGGCATAGCTGCTGTTCAGCTTGCGAAAGGTAATTTACATTCTCAGGGCTTTCACTTCGAAAGAGATTGACACTATAACTCGTAGTTCTCGGTGCCAAAGTCATTGCCGCAGCCGGGTCTGAAGAGAAGCTCCAGGTCGCGAAGGAGTATGGCGGCGCCGATTATACAGTCAATTATTCGAACCCTACATGGACGAAGGAAGTTCTCAGGATTACTGGTGGAAAGGGTGTAGACGTTATTTATGATCCTGTTGGTCTGATAAAAGGTAAGAGGTACGGTGAGTAGCAGCGGGAGACGGCTGAGTTTTCGACAGACTCTCTGAAGTGTATCGCTTGGAAAGGCCGAGCTTTGGTGATAGGCTTCGCTGCGGGTACCATCGAGCAGGTCCGTGAGCGTGCAGTATCTGTCACGTCCACTGACAACCTTGAATTTCAAGGTTCCAATGAACATTGTTCTGCTCAAGAACGTCTCCATTGTCGGATTACATTGGGGTGCCTACTCTAGTAGGTGTTTTCAGTCCATGTCTCATCACGGTCGTTTTATTGTGCATTCAGAGAATGAGGTGACGCGTATTCCAAAAGTTTGGAAGGCAGTTTTAGAGTAAGAACCTTTCTGCTCTCGCAAATGTTGTTAATGCGGTGCCTCCAGGCTCTTTGCGTCTGGACGGGCAAAGCCAGTCACCTATACTGAGGTGTACACGCTGGATACTATCAAAGAAGGTCTTGCGGCTCTAGAAAACCGGAAAACATGGGGCAAGGCGGTCATTCAAGTACAGGAGGAGGTTGTACGAGGGAAATTGTAGTATCATTGATCATCAACTTTATAGTGTGTACCGTTAGCAATGCTTTGAGAGTCATAGAATAGAATCACAAAGCCGCCGCGCGTCGACAACACGTATAGCCGTGAGCAGATGCCTGACAATGACTAGATGCCCGAAAAGGCAACGACAGGTATAGATTCCGCGGCCACGAACCTTCTTGGACTCTTTCCTCTGCCAATCATGATTCTGCGGCGACTACCAATACCCTCTGCTGCTCTTCTTCTGAGCTTTCTTGTTCTCCATGCTCCCTACACCATAGCAGACGAGGCTGCGTTCGACTGCCTCATAACGACGGAGTCGCTAAAGTTCGACTTGACGAGCCTAGGTGGCGAGCATACGGTGTCGAGAACACGCTCCACACCGCCGAGCACCATGGAGGACTCGGTCAGGTTTGATCTGTGCAGTGAGTTGTCGTCGAAGGGTGGTGTGAGCCAGCAAGACCAAGTACACCATCCGTTTCTGGTCGCGGTGTCAGGGCTAACCTGACTTGTTTGCAGTGTCCAGAGGGAACGCGGGCTTGTTTGACCAAGTTAAACAAGAAGGACGACGAAAAAGACAGGATAATATCGGTGATACCAATTGTGTCTTCGTCGTCAATAGAAGCGGCGTATAATGTTCTCTCATGTGCGTGCTCTGCTTTTTGGAATAACACGACATACTCACCTATATCTCTTAGCACCGAAAGGCCTCTCATTAGTCCTCCATGGGCCTAAATACGCTGATGGACCCGCTCAATATCTGAATGTAACACTCCTATGCACGTCGGATGCCTCTGATCCTACCTTTGTCTCCTACAATGGCTCCGAGCTGAATCTCGAGTGGCAGACACCTGTGGGCTGTGGTGATAATAAGAGTAGCGACGACAAGAACGAGGGCGCTGATGAAGGCAGTGGTGTTCCTCCCAGTGAGACTGTTGGCAGTGGAATCGGCTGGTTCTTCCTTGTGTAAGCGCCGCGTTTATTCAACGTGTTCATTGTCATCTAATTATCCCACAAGCTTGTTTCTTGCGCTCGTGGCCTACTTTGGCCTCGGGGCGTACTACAACTACAGCACCTATGGCGCGACTGGCAAAGATCTGATCCCGTATGTAACGTTTCCGAGGAAGTACGTGTTACTGACATATATGTTGTAGACACAGAGACTTCTGGCAAGAGGTTCCTTACATGTTAAGCGACGTGGTTTCCCATTTATGCTCTTCGGTTCGGCCACGGCGCGCACCCAGCAGAGGAGGATACATCTCTGTTTGATATTCCACCTAGATACAGTTGCAGCTCTCCGGTTCATGTTTCCACGTTATGTCGTATTTAGGATCTATCTTAATTGCATTGGAGCGGATACCATTCCAGATAACCTTGCGTTAGCACTGTGTAGTATCATCAAGGGACGAATTGAAGCTGTTCTAACCTCGGTCTTTGCCGTTCTCCTCTTAACCCCCACTTGCGACGAGACGAGACTGTTGAGGACCATGGCAAAGCCAAAGTGGTATGCAGTCACCGCAGGTCGGGATATCGGCGTTTTTGACAACTGGTGCATTGTGCCTTACTCTCGATCATTCCGGCTGTATTGAATTCGTTTACTAGGCTCCTCGTCGCGCCGCTTGTTGTGGGAGTGTCGGAAGCAGTATATCGCGGATACCAAACACATGAAGAGGCTACTGACGCCTATGAAGAGGCCAGAATTGCTGGCTTGCTAACAACAATTTCCAAGTCCAAGCGGACGTCAAGTCAAGCAACGACAACACCTGCTACTGCTAACCGTGAAACTGCTGTGGACCGCTCCCCAAGGAGTGTGCGTTCCGCTTCTGCATCCTTGCCAATCCCTGCAGAGGGAAGTGCGACGCGTCCCACTGGTGATCCGTGTACTAAAGCATCAAGCGTGACGTCCCCGCCGGGCTCCGCCACTCTTGTAGAGGGAAGCTCTCCTTTGAGACCCAAGTCCTCTCCAGGCAGGGCTTCCCCCTCCAAAAGCCAAAAGCAGCAAACCCCAGCAAAGTCCAGTCCAAAACTCAAAACGCCGCAGTCGTTGGTAACAGCAGTGGTCGTTTCATCGGACGAGGAGGACATGGAGATTCAAGTCATTTCCCATGCTTCCACCCCTCGCCTCTCCGCGCGCGCTAAAGGAAAATATAGGGAGATACTTCCAGACCAGCTTCCATCCCCTCGTCCTTTTGAGATTGGCGGTAGTATCTCTTCTCCGCAGAAACAGCCCGGAAAGCGTCCAGCCCACGTCAGGTCGCGTACTAAAAAGGCATTCCCGCCCGAACGTCCCGGCGTAACGCGCCGCGTCTTCGTGCAGACGCCCCCGGGTCTCGCGTCTTATCCTGATGATATTATGCCGCCCCCGGCGAGTGAGCCGCCAAAGAAGGCTGACAAAAATGTGCTCAGCCCATTGAGTTCTCCGCGATTGCATACGCCTGCGGCCATGCTGTCGTTGGACAATGCGTCGATTTCTAGTTCACCGAGGAAGGCGCCGCCTTCTGATATGACTAGTGTAAGCGCGGTGATGTCATCTTTGGGGCTGACGTCCTCTGTTGGGCGCAGTCCCGTTGTGTCCAGCTATTCACCGGAACGGGCACTCGATCCGCGGTCGCCTATAGCACGGAGCGCAGCGCTTCCTCGTACGGCAAGGCAAGCGGTTGAGTATGGTTCGAGCTTGCGTGCTAATCACAGTGTGTAGGACAAACAATGGTTCATCGAGGCCGTCGCCAAATTTTAGTGTGGCGTAAGATATGTACTCTGCTTAAATATTTCAGATTGATAGATGTATAAGATGTGATATTAAATTCTCCGATTATTCCTTTCGGTTCGTGACAGAGTCTCTCTCTCAATGTAGGAGGCAGCAACTTTCGCAGAATCATTAAAGTCAAAGGCGTAATAAGTTTTTCACTGAGCAGACTTCCTATTGGGATCATAGTCCTTCACGCATTGCGCCATCGCACGCCCGACGTCAGAGCCTGTCGCTTCAAAGCCCGCAATTACGCCCGCCCTATCACCAGCGCCAAGCTCCTGGCTCATCTTCGTCTTCCCCACAAGCTTCGTAATCTCTACCTCAATAACAACAGTGAGCATCTCCACGAACCGCTCAGGCGCATCCGAAACCTTCCACGGCTCACCCTCTGTGTACCGCCCCTCACACATACGCGCCAACTCCTCGAGCTGCGTTTGATGGAAGGAGGAAGAGGAGTCATGCAGGTGAAGAAGGCCCGTGGCCTGGACAGCGGAGTGGTTCCATGTCGGGGCGACCTTACATAGAACTGTGGCGTCACATAGGACTCAATGGGTCCGTTGAAGAGGACAGTCACAGGCACGCCCGCCTGTGTGCATCGAGACGCGCTCAAGAGCGCCTTGGCGTGTGGATTCGCGCGCGCCAGATGTCCGCGGAGCCTCCCCAGCTGGTCGGACTCCGGCTCTGCGCGGTCGAGAACCCAAGGAATATGGGTAATCTCGATTTCAGGCGCAGAGGAATGACCATCGGATGAGGGGTGTGCACTGATCAAGATACCCAGTGGATTGGATTGGATGAAGTCGTGCAGGACTGAAATGTCAAGCTCTGCGTAACGGGGATGGAGATACATCTTCTGTTTCGGTATGGATAAAAGAGTCTATGGGAGGAAACTCAGTAGTACTAGCTTACATTGCGTGATGTCAACGATACTAACTTACTGAAGCGAGGCCACTGAGGAGGGCCGAAGTTACCAAGTTCGAAGTTAGTTAGTAAGTAAGTTGGTAGCCCCGCCTTAAAATGAAACGATGTGGTAAGCCGACTCTGCATTGCGTTCGTACGTGACCTCTTCAGTTAGAGTATGACTGGTACCTAGCGAGAAACTCACAAGAGGGAGAAGAAATCGGATCAGGAAGTTTTTGAGAATCATACCAACACAAATATCGTCTTCAAATGTTACTCACGTTCCATTGTAATCTATGTACACGAGCCTCGTCCTGAGGGGTACTTAAGACCACGGAATCGAGCAACGCTAAATTACTCCGCCAGGCATATTACTAGTCGATACGAATCGCGCTATACAACCTACGTACTGCCCAATACGAGGCCAAGAATCCTATTGTTCCTGCGAAAGAGTCAACTCCAAAAGTCAGTCGTCCGTACCAAAGAAACATACCGGTGACGAGAAAGTCGAGAATAACAAGTAAAAATAGATAACCGAGGTACAGGAGAACACTCGATATCGAATCGAGTGATAGTCGGGAGGCCCAGTAGAATAGACCGTAAGCCAGCAGCCAGAACGCGCTACCGCCACCAGTCAAGAACGCACGCCAATGCCACCGGTACTCTTCAGCACAAAGAACAAAATACGTGAAGAGGATCGTGACAGTCGCCGTCGTCAATGCCACGACAGCTGCGGTCAGAGCTAAGAAGCCAAATGCGTAGTAGGCACGAGAAGCGAAAAGGCTCGATAGCACAAAGTACAATTCGACGAATGCAGCGCCTACAAGATCTCATGTTACTCAAAATACGGATGAGCCATGTGTAACTCACCAAAAGGAAGCAAGCCGCTCAGCAGTGTTGCAGCCCAAGGGCGCAGATACTTTGGTGGAGGCGGAATTTGACGAGGTATAGGGTTAACACGTACAGGATGCTGGATGGCCTAGATTCAAGAATGAGCATCAAGATCTACCAAGTACGAGAGATCATACTCCGTGTTTGGAGCCGAAATAACCGCCGATGGCAGATAACGGAGCAGAAATTCCAAACCAGAGCACAACGATCAAGAGCATAGTTCCTACAGCAGTTTAGAGTGAACATGCATTTCGAGAGGTCGTCTAGCTCACCGAATGGCACAGCACCTGAGGAACCGGCCAAGAGAAGGAAAAAGTTCAGAAGGAAGACGATGATGAAAACGACACTGTGCAACACGGTCAGACGGACGTTTCAGGCCGGGGATGGATCCATACGTAGGTAAAATGGTAGCGGTCATGAAGGCGTTCTTCCTCTTCTCGGTACCTCCCAATGACGCATAGGAGCGACTGGACACGTAGCCGCCAACTCTACAGAATTTATGTTAGGCCACTTCACACAAAAGAACAATCGCATTACCCTCCGAATAAAGTCCAGCACACCATCATAACCGTAGCAAGCGAGCCACGATTTGAGGGTGAAAGGAAACCCAATAGCGCAAACACTACGAGTCCAAATGATTATCAAAATTCACGCGGGCTTAAAATCAAGACGTACCAAGAGTTACCATGACCATAGCACACAACTGTGCGCCATTACCAACCATGACAGAAAGAGCCATCGGGAATCTGGGTGTGCGGAAGACTTCTCCATGAACAAGTTTCCAGCCCCAGTCCTCCTGTACATCTTCCTACAACGCATATCAATCAGGACGCAGATCACAATGATGAGAGTTTCAACTCACACTTAAATCGATGGCGTTGTAACGCGATATCTGTTGTAGCACTCTTAAGCTTTTTGCGTACTTTCAAGGCAGACAACCTACATCACGCGAGACAGTCCGCAGAAGAATCATGGATACCATAACACAGAGGAAGATCACGATAACGAGCGAATTGATAAGACTAAACCAGTGGATGCGGGGGTCAAAGATGTGAAGGTAGTTGTCCCAGCGCGTAGCCTGAAAACTGTCAATGTCAGGTGTCGCGTGAATGTGCGAAATAAATACCCAAGGAGTATCTGATTCCTGTGAGAGAAATCAATTGAGCGGAAGAAGTACGGAGGATAGCCGACACGTACATTCCAAGTGAGCCGATACGTGTAGCGAACGGTCTGAGTTTCCGTTTCGCTAAGTATGAGCGGCGTATTCGTGTCTGCACAGGTTGGCGCCGCCTCTTGAGGTCCTCCAATACTGTATCCCTTCAGTATCAATCTATTGACATGACGTTAATCCGAACCTTGACGGCCAAACTAAAACACCGACAACGCGGTAGTCGTCCGGGGTGGGCCTATGATATCTGCGAAGCAGGGTCAACGCGGCCAATGCTGCGCAAGACAACCGACGCACCGGAGCACGATCTCGTAGTGGTTATTCAATGCCGGTGCCTCGTGATATGGTTCATCATCGTCGCCAAGATTGAAGCCCATGTCGAAGAACAGATCACCATTCCGCCTGTCAATCTTCATCTCTGCTGCGGGCAGACCGTCAATGAGCCAGTTGAGGGCGTAATCTTCGCGGATGCGATCATTGATGAATTTGGCGTCCTCGCCGGTCACGTCGTCGACGATACAGAGCGTTTGACACGTTCCGTTGTTTTCGAGCATTCTAATCTGTTGATGTTGTCGACTGGGTTATAGGAGATGGAATGCTGGGCAC
The DNA here is from genome assembly GCA_015501055.1 of Mucidula mucida. Taxonomy (NCBI): domain Eukaryota; kingdom Fungi; phylum Basidiomycota; class Agaricomycetes; order Agaricales; family Physalacriaceae; genus Mucidula; species Mucidula mucida. The sequence goes on from JADNYV010000046.1 coordinate 12,222, forward strand.
TACGCACATCATAAGGAGAGTTGAATATTCTGTCGCCAAAGAGAATGGACCCGAGAGATTCGGGCTGCTTTTTCGGTCCGCCCTCTGGTTCGCAGAATCGGAATTTGGGATTATAATAGTCATCTTCGTTCAGCGAGGTTATTACGCGGCATCCAGAATGATTGCACGTATAAACTCACAATTAATGAGCGATTTCTGGAGAAAAAACTCGCGTCAGAACGTCGTGGGGAATGAGGGCGCGCAGACATACCAGTTTGGCATCGTCGCTGCTGGACAGCATCGGAGTCAATGCATTGACAAAGAGGTCGACGTTTTCTCCCTTGTGGTAATTATGGGGCGCCGCGCCCGGGAGATAGAAGGCGTTGGCGGCGCACACAAGGACTGCACCGAGCAGGACACTGAGCATAATCAAGAGTAGGTGTCACGATGTCACGTCGTCGGACCGTCTTCCATCCATCATGCAGTTTGAGATCATCGCAAAATGCCATACAACCCGCGCACGCGTATCCCGTATGAAACTCGCACGCAAGTTGCTCTGTTTTCTTGCATCTTCTCTTATTCACGTATCTTCTCAGATGGAGTAACAATGCTGCCTACTTTCATGCCTGTAGCTACTCAAGCTGCTATTAAAGGGCTCACTCCCCAACAAGTCGAAGCCCTCGGTATCACTCTGATTTTAAACAACACGTATCACCTCAATCTACGCCCCGGTATCGACGTGTTGGATCAGGCCGGCGGCGCACACCAATTCCAAGGATGGCGGCGCAACCTCCTCACGGTACTACTAACTGTACACTGGTACCACCTCGCGTCTGATCCTTGGGATAGGATAGTGGCGGCTTCCAGCTAGTCTCACTCAGCAAATTCACCACTATAACCGAAGAAGGAGCTCTCTTCCAAAGCCCTTTTACCGGCGAACCCACCATGTTGACTGTCAGTCGAACGTCTACCGAGTTTCCTAAATCTCACACATGTCTAGCCTGAAGAAAGTATATCCATACAGCACTCTATAGGTGCTGATATCATCATGCAACTTGACGACGTTGGTAAGCATCTACTAGACACCGGAATGGCATCGTTTAACCTGTACTCCAGTATCTAGCCTTACCATTGGACCTCGCGTAGCCGAGGCGATGGAACGATCCGTACGGTGGCTTGACAGATGCATAGCACATCACGAAAAGTCGGGCAAAAAATCCACACAAAATCTTTTCGCTATCGTGCAAGGAGGACTCGATCCTACACTTCGAGATCAATGCCTCGACGCCATGATACAACGGCAAGATGGCGTTGCCGGTTATGCAATCGGCGGTTTGAGCGGTGGCGAAGAAAAAGGTACCCGCCATCCGCTTTTCATCGTACTCCTCAGCTAAAGAGATCCTAGATATCTTTTGGCGAGTGTGCGTTTTAGTCGGTGTACGCATCCAATTCTGACTAGCTTCATCCAGAATAAAGCAATGTGCAGACAAACTACCAGAGGAACGTAAGTGTCCTCATTGTTGTAGCAACTCCCTCTCACTCGATGATGCAGGACCTCGATATTCCATGGGTATCGGTTTCGCCGAAGGTAAGAACTATTATACGCCGACAAGCTTTTATTCAAACACGTTACAGATCTGCTGGTATGCGTCGCGCTAGGCGTTGATATGGTTCTCGATTCAATATCTCTCAATATATGTATACTAAAACGCCCACCCAGGCCGACTGCGTATTCCCCACCCGAACAGCGCGTTTTGGAGTAGCATTAACACATACAGGGCCAATCAACCTCAGTAAGCTTGATAGCTCCATTGCCCTCTGAAAGCTAACTCACAAATAGAACTGAGCAAATACGGTAACGACATGAGCCCGATCGACTCTTCCTGCCCATGCCCAACATGCACGGACGGCACGTCTCGCGCCTTGCTACATCACATCGTTACCCACGAAACAGCAGCAGCCCATGGTGCGCACACTCAGTACATCCGGCTTGCCCGTCCCTCACTTTGACTTAGCCGTAACCCTCCACAACCTCGTCTTCCAAGCCCAAGTCATGGGCCGCGCTCGAGACACCATCGTCGCCGGCACCTTCCCAGACTACCTCCGATCCTTCTTTGCCAGCTATTTCGGCGAAGCAGGTTACCCAGAGTGGTGTGTCAACGCCTTGCGCAGCGTCGGCGTAGATTTACTTGAAGGCATTTCCAACGTCAAACTGATACCCGGAAGTGGCGCAAAGTGGGAGTATGCCACTTCGTGATAGAATACAACTAGAGTACAAAGGAATATACTATCGTCGTTTCTTTCCATGACTCGGTCGAGCATTCTTAGCTCTTTTTCTCTCAATCGTCTGTCTAGTCTTTCGGACTTGATCCGCACTCTTGAGCTCGCTCTTAACCCTGCCCATACTCTTCGACCCGTACCGACTGGCGGGCTTTTTGCCTTGCTTGCCAGGCCGCGATGGACCAGCTTTCGCATTACCGCCATCCTCGTCACTCTTTTTCTTGTTCTGGCGGGTCTTGCGCTCGTAGTCCGTGCTGAGTTTGTCCAGCGGCTTCGCAGCCGTGACCTTGGTGTGCTTGAACTTTTGCCCTCCAAACTTCCGGGCGCGAGCATTCTCATGCTCCGTCTCGCCTGTCCGGGGAAGACTGACATGGTTCTTGGCTTTCCATTCATCAAAGCGGCCGCTGCGGTAACTGGCGGGCAGCTTCGTGCCGCTTTCTGTCCGAACCATTTTGACATTGTCCGCGCCCACGCCGCCGCCGTGAACAAACTTTTTCTTCTTCTTGTCCCAGGTCATCATGTTGCGTTTGCGATCTCCGCTTCCTTCGTCTGTGGTAAGATCAAAGGTAGCCCGACTTGCTTGTTCGGCGAATGTAGCGCCATCAGTCAAGGAGTACCTAAAATAAGGGTTGATTAGCGCAAGAAATATGAACGTGTATGGTGTCTTGCCCTTTCTCGGTGATGGCATCTTTTTGATAATGTGACATGTAGAATTCCTCATCTCGGTAGCCGGTCTTCTTGTTCGAAGTGTCGAATACAGCCTGCGCAACCGTGAGTACATTCTGGTCATGGCAAGAAACAAAACGTTACGAACCATGATCTCGTCTTCATCAGCCATCTCTACTTCCTTGCCGCCCGCTTGTATGACATCTTCTACAACATCATCTTGAGCAGCTGTGGATGTAGACGCCAATGCTCGCTGGGCAGATTTTTGTAAAGCCTTCCTTCGTTCCTTCATCAACGCGGCGTTAGCGACATTGGCTTTCCCTCCGGCCTCCAAAACCGTCTCAGAAGGACGGAATGAGTTCACTGTGCGTAAAAGTGCCTTACGCGCATCTTCCTGTGCGCGCCGTTGCGCACCGTCTGCCCCACGAAGAAGGACAGGATGAACGCCCGAATCAGATCCAGCAAGAGTCCATTTCGGATCCTTCGACATCTCCTTCGCTCTCTTGTAGCTCTGCGGACTGGCCTTGCCTTTACTCCGCTCGTACATCGTATGTCCCCGCTTCATCACCTCCCGTAAACTCGGCAGTGAATGATTGACGTCCTCGAGTGACTTGAGGTACTCCATATCTTCGTCAATCTTGTCGCGTTGGAAAGTCCCAAGAACCAGGGACTCGGTGTACACCTGGTCTCCTTCCTCCGTCACATCGCTCTTCAGAGGTCGGCCAAGGAAGAGCTGCAAGTCCAAGAGATAAGGGAGCTCCGTGTGCGTGACGAAAGACCAAGCCCAGCCCTGTCGACCAGCACGAGCGGTACGTCCAACTCTGTGCACGAAGACGCGCGCGCCCTGGGGGAAGTCGTAGTTGACCACATTTTCTAGGACGGGAATATCGATACCTCGCGCAGCGACGTCTGTAACAACCAAAAGATTGGTCACACCACGACGGAATCGGTCCATCTGCAAGCTACGGGCAGCTTGGTCGAGAGATCCGTATATGTGGGATACAGAGTAGTCCGCTGTCGTAAGCAAGTTGGTCAGATATTCAACATGATGTTTCGTCGCGGCGAAAATGAGGGTCTGATGGGGAGCCGTGAACTGTTCCGAATGCTTGCCCTTTCCCTTGCGCTTCTTGTCCGTACTCTCGGATGTTTCTTCAGTTTTACTTCCATAGGGTACCTTGATAACATCGCGCAAAAGGGCAAGAAGACAAGCATCCTTTTCGGCTTGTTTAACAGAGAAGAAGGCCATTTTGAGGTCTGAGCTTATCTTGCTCTCGGCATCGAGACGAACAAGTTTGGGGTTCTGCAGACCCGCCTTTGCAAATTCTACCAACGACTTTGGCAACGTGGCGGAAAACAAAAGGGTTTGTCGAGATGTAGGAAGACGTTGAAGGATCTCGCTGAGGGCTGTTTCGAAACCCATCTCAAAGAGTCGGTCGGCCTCGTCGAAAACGACGTATTGGACAGACTTGAGATCCATATTCATCTCCACTATAAGATGAAGGAGACGACCAGGAGTGGCAATAATCCTGTTGTCGAATTTAGCAATCGTCCATCGGGCAAGAGCACACATACACGTCGGGATTGTTGGTGATCATTTCAAACTGTTCATCTAAACCTTCTCCACCGACAATCAAGCCCCAGCGAAGGGACTGACCGTGTTTGGAGCCCTGGGACTCCTTGTCGCCCGCATGATCGCCGTCATTTGAATGCCAGCCTCTAGCAAGTTCTTTGCCAACTTTGAGAACCTGAAGGGCCAGTTCGCGCGTCGGTAAAAGTATAAGGGCACGCGCCCCAAATGTGGTTGCATGTCGGCCCCCAAGACGCTGAACTAATGGAACGAGGTATGCCAATGACTTGCCCGATCCAGTTCGAGCCATGCCAACTAGATCCCGGGGAGGTGCGGCTAAAAGAGCGGGTATTGAAAGCCTTTGTATCGGGGTAGGAATACGGAATCCTTGGAGAGTAAGAGACCTCAACAGCGAAGGATGAAGGCCTGGAAAACATGGATAAGACGATGATTAGGAAAGGTAGATGGAAATGTACCCATGCTCTGAAAACTACCTCCACCAACCTCTCCCTTTGCGAGTTTAGCCTTACCCTTGGCTTTTTTTACCACCTCCGTTCCGCTCTTGACATTCCGCTTCGCGATAGATTGTGCCATGATCTCTCGGAGACCTTCATCATCACTTTCTTCATTATCGACGATTTTCTGCCTTTTATTCGTCAAGGCGGCTGAGATATCAACTTCATCGTCGGAGAGCGCGACTTCTGAGAAAGCATCGGATTCAGAGCCATCCTCGTCGTCGCTCAAGTGTTTCCTTTTGTGGGCGTTCATGGAAAAGTCGAAGTGGACAGGCTAGAGATTGGAACGGCAGAAAAAGATGTGACAATGTTACTATTCGTCACTCGATCCGAGTGACTTCCGTAGTTCTTCCGCGCGTGCATATACGCTGTCCAGTGTCGACGTCTCTGCATAGCTGTCGCCCTTCTTCGCGTCTAGGGCGTAGAATATTGCGTTTCAAACGGTACCTGGACTATACAACTTGAACATAACGTCGCTAGATTCCTCTTGAAACAGGGTCAAACGCGAACGCAAATTCTTCCAGAGTTCGAATGTGCCGGCGTTTGGTTGGCGTTCGCACATTGCTCTATGAGGCCGTTCAATTCTAAACGTCGAATAACTATTCGCAAGTACGGACTATTCAAGGGTAAGAGAGTCCCTGCGTGTCACCGAACGGCAGACCTTCGAGGCGCCTTGTCACGTTGCCAGCAGCAGAGTGCGCACCTTCCCAACACTATTCTTGCACCTTCGCACTGTTGTGGTGTTAATAAAATTGATTTCATTACTCAAAACCTAAGTAGCTAAGCCTAGAGGTGACCGGGCCCTCGTACTCGCCAATATAGTGAGCATTGACGACTCTGGAGATACGCGCAAACTGTGACGAGGGTCCGACCATGCAGGACTCTCTGACCCTTGAATAGTCCGTACCTTGCGAATAGTTATTCGACATTTAGAATTGAACGGCCTCTATGCCCTGTTCTCCACAACTTCTCCATGCTATCAGATGAAATGAAGGCTGCTGCACCAAGTATCATATTCAATATATCACGTCCCGTCATGACGCTTCCATCGGTCATTGACTGCTGGACCGTTGGACGGAAGGTGAATGAATACCCGGCTAACACCGAGCGGTGGTTACGCTCTCCACACTCTTATAAAAGCAGCCTAAAAAGTCAGGGAGATCATCCTTTCTTCCTTTCTCTCACCTCACCCAACTATGATGATGAAGTGTACTCTCTTCTTCTCCGCTCTCTCTGCCATCGCTCTCGTTCGTTCAGCTGCTTTGGACGTTTATGCTCCTCCCGTCACCAGCCCCACCAACGGCACTGTCTGGACCATTGGTGAAGAGGTTCTAGTGACTTGGTGAGCATTCTTCGGATTGGCCGAGACGCGTGTAATTGAACCAACAATCACAGGGATACCTCCGACCCACCTGCCCAAATCACCAACAAGTATGGCGAAGTCCATCTCAGGTTGAATGGCATAACGAACATGAGTGCGTGCTCTACATATTCCGCGGGTTCATTGGTCTAATTCACATTGTAGCCGCCCTCGCCGCAGGGTTCAAGATCACCGACGGTAATGTCACCGTTGTGGTCCCCGACGTCGAGCCTTCTGACGAGTACGTCGTCGTCTGTGAGTAAGCTGTCCGTGTTGTCTTTCTCAATGTTGACGTGACATAGTATACGGCGACTCTGGCAACTGGAGCAAAGAGTTTACCATCACGGCCTAAAGAGTATGAACCTCTCTAGTGTAACTGTTCGCAGTTATGGGACCGCAGTGCTTTCCATTGATACATTCGTTACTATCTGGAGTACATGGACAATACATAATGGACTATTAGTGCTACTTACGCTACAGTTACTTCTGCGTCACTGAGGTATCCAGAACCATACAAACATCAACGTTTAGCGCCACGTCCTAGTGAGGATCCTGGACGCGCTGTACCAGTCGTAGAACTAGGTATACGTCCCCGCGATGACCCTACAAGAAGATAAGATTCTCAATGTCGGAACATATGTGCATGGCCCCACCTGTCTGTGAAGGTGGCACCGAACCACGCATACCTCGCATACTTGCACGAGTCCCGCGTACACCTCTCACACCACCTCTCGGCGCCATTCGCGCGGTCTTCTCCCGCTCCTCCCGCTGCTGACGCGCCAACGCCTCCTTCTCTAACCGCGCCAATTCCCGCTGCGCCGCCAACAGCCGCTCCTCTTCCTCCCGCCGAGCCTTTTCCGCAGCTGCCTTTTCTTCTTGTCTTAGCATCGCTTCATCCTATACCATGTTGTATAAGAACAGTAGGAATGTAGGAGGACGGGCTCACAGCATCTGCACCATCGAAATCCTCATCAAACAGTAACCGCGCGAAATCTTCTGTGCGGCCGAGCGTCCGGACGTATTTATTCAATAACATGTCTGTTTCCTCCAGTTGTTTCGAGAGACGCTGTGCATGCAATTCTAGTCAACACAATACATCTACACGCGCGAAGACTCACATCCGTTGCAGAATCTGTGCTATCCAGCGCCTCGTTGTACAACGTCAGAGACGTGTTCAGCTTTTTGAGTATGAACAAATCGCTCTGCAGTTTCTCCTCCCGCGTTCTGGACGATGCCTTCCTCGTCGCCTCCGCGTCGTCCTGCCCTGGTCCATCATCCGTGACCGTACGATCCGATAATGAGAGCTCCGATAGGGAGAGATCGTCTCCGTCCGGTCCAGTTTCTGAATTGAGGAGCGGCGACTCAGAGAGGAGGTTGGAGCCGCTCGCAGGAAAACTAATGTCAGAACTATCCATCGTCGGAATGCAAGTCGCGTTATTTGGCAAAACCCCCTCAACACAATAATCCAATCCCGGTTATAATGATTAGCGGCTATGATGCAAAAGTATACCTAGGTGCCAGTACGATAGGAATACACATCAGCGAGATATTGATACAGTGGCCACACCATGTCCGTGTGGGAAGAAAGTCCTGGCAAAAACAGAGTCTTAAACGATGCGCTATGTATGATAAGGGAGAGTAAAGTCCATGTAACGAGAGTATGCTCATGCGAGCGTAAAGTGCAACGATAAAAAAAGAAGGCTCAAACGGATATCGCTCATGAAGACGAAGGCTCAGCATATTCCGCTGGGACTTGCATTTGATCCATGGCTTGTAAGATGACTGAGAGAGGTGAGCCAGGCCCTTTCAATACGCAAGAGCAAGCTTACCAGCTACCATACCACCTGCAGCATGTTGGGTGATGTGACAGTGCAATGTCATCGGGCCAGGCTCGTCAGCGATGTCTACAAAAAAAAAAATCAGTCAAAACATTGAACGCGGCTACAACAGGCTCCCTTACATCGTAACGCGAGCCAGCTACCACCGGTCGCCGATTTCGCAACGGGAGTGTTAAAACCATCACGAACGGGTGGGTTGACAAAGTTGAAGTTCTCCGGGATTTCAGCGGCGGCTTCTGCAACGCTTGACCAGTTGAAGAGACCAGTTCCTGATCCAGTCACCCAAAACTTGTTAAAGTGCTGCACAAGATTTCAGTCAGCACAAAAGAAAAGACCCGCAGCGACGAAGGGGAACATACCTTGTGAATAGGATGGGGAGGACTACAAAAAATGTTGAATGTCAGGTATACGCGATAGACTAAAATCACTAACCTATTCTGGTTGGGAACCAAAAACACCAAATCCACGACAGAATCTTTCTCTGGCACAACGTACACGCTCTTGGCCATCAAGAGCGGAGTTCCAGCGAGGGGACCATCGTCGGCTTCGAGCACCTCCTTCCAAACGCTATCCCAGATCAGCGGACTTTCGTTATCTTCATACAAGCCCTGAGGAAGACCAGTGTTGTTGATAGCCCAGATAGTGGCATTCGGTCGGGACATGTCGAAGAACAGTGTCTGCTTGACCTCGTCGTTGCTTGGCGGAGGGTTGGCAATGTACGGCGCCGCAGCAGGTCCGGATTCGTCGAACAAGGTGGCATTAGCATCAAGTCCATCTGCAGTCGTCAAAAGAGCGCCAGAGTACGAGAGAGATGCAGTGGACGTGGGAAGTGCTGGATAGCCGGCAGCCGGCTTGACGAGCTCCTGCGCATCCCCAGCATATTGGAGAATGGCATATCCCGATATGAACTGTGGTACAACGTTGGATGCAACACGGATCGTATATGATGAGCCGGCAGCCTTGTCAAGTTTCACAGCGACAGAGACTCGTTGACCAGATATCAACTGTACAACGGTGAGATTTAAACAGTGAACAGGGAGTGAAGACTGCACTTACGGGGATCACGCTGACGGGTTCAGAGACGTTCACATATTCGCCTTCGACCTCTGTTTCAACATGTAAATCGGGGCACGGGTGTGGCAGAATCCGAATGAACGTACCGAAAACATACATGGGATGCTCGTCAATGGAGACAAGTTGTTCCCACAGACCTCCGGCGTTGATGAAACTGAAGACAGCCCATGATGTAGCGGCGTTGTCTACCGTGACAGTGTAAAGAGGGTTATCCACGCCTAGTATCAATGCAATGTTCAACCTTGAACCGCTACTGAAGCGCACGAGATTAGCGTACCAGCAGTGCTGCAAGTCTTCCACAAGTCATCTGGAATCACGGAGACGTCCGATTGCACACCAAATCCTTCAGATGGGGGATTGATGATAGGCGAGGTGATGGGGAGACAGCTGCCACAGTAAATGTGAGTAGCAGGCCGGCAAAGGTTAAGTGCGACATTACCCTAGCTCGGTCACATTGCCCAAACCTCTGGCATCCGCAAGGACTGCAAGTTCCTCCGCAGATGGACAGACAGAGGCGCCTTGACCATTGATCAGGATAGACTGGACACATCTAAAGGAAATTAGGTTGAGGTCGGTACATGATGGAATTGAAAATAAACGTACAATGGCTCAACATTAGACGAATGCCAGATCGTTGTGATATCATCGGACTTGTAGTGGCGCCAGTCGTTGATCAAGAACGTTTCTGTGTTGGACTCGGCGGCGATTAGTTGCGCGATATCAGTTGGGTCGGATGATATCTGTGCAAATGGCCTGTCGTCTGTGAGACTAGGTCTACTGGGAGTGTCAGCTTCAAACGCAGAACAACTAGGTGTGTTACGAACCGGACAAAGAGGCCAAGGAAGAGGCCGTCGTCCTGCATTGCCTCTGTGACCAGCATGAAAAGCGCGTACAAGTAGTGGAGAATCTAGACGTACTGGAGTGGGCATGAAGATGATAAAGTCCGTGTTGATTGACAGCGAATCGATACGTGTAGGTGGCGCCAGGTTTAATCATCGGCTGTGTTACACCGGGAACCTGTGAGGATACATGAGGCCGAGAAACATGATGAGCGATGGCGAACGCACCCCATCCATCCATGGAGTTGCCACCTGCTCGATGCCATGACCGTGCAGCGTAAATGGTTGTGAAATGTTGGACGTCAAGTGTATCTTGATAGTGACATTAGGCGACAGCAATGAAGGGTAAGGAGCAAGCACACCTCAACAGTGTCACCTTCATCGACAATCCATTTCTCGGAGGCGAATTTGCCGTTCATGAAGTAAACCATTCTACGCGTCAATGTCAATGAGGTCAAAATCAAACGAAATATGGAAGAAAACTTGCCTCTCCTTTGCGCCGTCGGGGTTGTACATGCCTTCCGAGACGACCAAATCAAAGTGCACGACATGCTCAGAGGTCACGTCGACGTCGACGTCCAATGCCAGGAGAGAAGTAGAAGATGAGGATTCACGCTCAAGCAAGGGCGAGGCTAATGCCGCCCCAGCGAAGAGGAATAGGTGCAGTAAAGACTGCAGCATCGTGGGGTCGTTAAGGTAGAATAGCGAGTGTGTGGGGGTTTAAGAAGGAGAGTTAAAAGAAGGTCGGTGGTGTTCGAGTTTGAATAGATCAGTGTAAAATGAGCGTCCCGATGAAACCCGCCTTTAAGCGATGTCCGTAAGGCTGAGCCAATTCTGCTTCCCTTGATCGAAGTTGCAAACCGATCGCGCCTGGATGGCGCTCCCGTTCTGGATGTTGGTCCTTGCTTGTCCAGAGCGCGGTTCTTGGCACTTTTAATTAACCGTAGCATCGCCTCACGTTGAGACTAGACTTGGGGTTGGTATCGATGAAGACAGTGAAAAAGGGAGTAGCCTAGATGTAGACAAGCATCGGTGTGGAGCTCGTGCAGGCGCGCCTGGGCGGTATAAAGTAGGTCAATCAACCCAAGGTCAAACGTCGAAACAACGTGTTGAACGTTCAACTCTTGGAAGCATTGGCAAAGTTGCGAACTCGTCGCAAGAACTCTCATGGACGACATGCTCGGAACGGAGCTGATCATTGTCTACACGGCACAAAGTGATAATGGAAGTGAATACTATACAGGAATTCAGCAAACTAGGTTCGCCAACTTGGTGCAACGCCACATACCAAGAAAGCGCCAAGACACGCGTCGCTAGGAGCTTCAGACAGAAGAAAACTTGCAGAGCTTTCGAGCATTCAACGTTCAACTGAGACTAGTGATAATTGACACGATAACAATGAAATTGGCAGTGGAGATATGTAACGCTGAGAGAGACGGAACGCAAGAGATAGAGTCGGTCCGAATGCCGAAAAAGCTGTGCCCTAACTGTACAGCTCCTGTTATAGTAAATCATGCCCACGACATTGTACGACTAACTCGTCCCCCCTGCACTTGCACATCTCCCTACACTTTGGACAACGATGGGTCGCGTTATTCGGGCACAGAGGCGGTCGCACGCCATCGTACGTCTGCTCGACTTGGGATTGGCATCCATCTCACAATTTCACAGTTCAAATCTCACACTCATCTTAACAAAAACCCAGCCCGTCTGCGCGCGCTGGATTTCGCTGAGCGCAACGGCTATGTACGTGGAATAGTAAAAGAAATCATTCACGATTCTGGCCGGTAAGTTGTATCCAAAAAATATGTCTTTTTTTCGCCGACTTTTTGTGTTGTTAGAGGTGCACCTCTCGCCCGTGTCGTTTTCCGGGATCCATACCGCTACAAGCTCCGCAAAGAGACATTCATTGCCACAGAGGGCCTCCACACCGGTGCATTTGTCTACTGCGGCAAGAAGGCCACCCTCAACGTCGGCAATGTCCTCCCCATCTCCCAGTGCCCCGAAGGAACAATCGTCTGCAACGTCGAGGAGAAGGTCGGTGACCGTGGTGCTCTTGCCCGGACATCTGGCAACTACGCCACCGTCATTGGACACTCCCCCGACGACAACAAGACCCGTATCAGACTCCCATCAGGCGCCAAAAAGACTGTTGCTGGAGGTGCCCGTGCGACTGTCGGTATAGTTGCTGGTGGTGGACGTATCGACAAGCCCCTGCTCAAGGCTGGTCGCGCATACCACAAGTTCAAGGCTAAGCGTTACAAGTGCGTCTTACATGTTGTCTTTACATTATCATACTCATGTCCTTTCCAGCTGGCCCCGTACTCGTGGTGTGGCTATGAACCCCGTAGACCATCCCCACGGTGGTGGTAACCACCAACATATCGGAAAAGCATCTACCATTGCCCGCTCAGCTGTTCCTGGACAGAAAGTCGGTCTCATCGCCGCTCGCCGGGTATGTTCTTTTCTTTCCGCTTTGCTGGGGTTTGTTATTTACATATCAACGATAGACTGGTCTGTTACGTGGTACCGTCAAGGTCAAGGAGGTTTAAGGCGATACTTAATCATGCCCCCATCTGTATGCTACCACTATGCCAAGGCCAAAATACTTTGCATGATTTTATGTACTCCAGCAAGTGTGATATGCGTTCGCTTTACGTTCAATTTGTATCATTGTGCCAAGCAGTGATAAGTTTATCCTCTTTCGGGAGCGTTGTTGCAGCGAGTTTAGACCTCGTCCTCGAGTAGAGAACCATGGAAAGTTCGCAGTGTAGCTTCCTGATGATCATAGGGAAGGGGACCTTGATGAATGAAGGGCTGTTGTCCTTGAGATATTGGACGTCGCCCTTGTCGCATATGGCTCGTCCAAAGTCGCGTTTTATAATCGTGATCAGCATCTGGGCCAAGTTGAAGGGGAGCCTGAACCAGGGCAGAAGAATATCATACGTCCTAGCGTGTTTTCATCCAGTCCAATCACAAAACCTTTTAGCCTCATATCGCGCAAACCAGATATTCCTCAAACCGCTCCAGTGGAAATGGCATTTGGCCCTCCACAAACCAATCAGCGCACATTTGGCGTTCGTCAGCCATATAAACCGGCTGTCTCAAAAGACAACATTAATTGTTATAAACAGAACAAGGGAATCGTGAGGCTGGAGACAACCGAAATCACTGGCTCAAGATCGTGCGCACGAATGACTCGTAGTTGACGTTTCCATCGCTTGAGAACAAGTCAGGTTGTGGTGAGCGGGAAAACGATACAACGACGTACGCGCCAATCTGGACACCCTTTAGCAGCTCGTCCACCTCCTCATCCGACATCTTCTCGCCAAGTTGTGTTAGAACATAGCGCAACTCTCCAGCACCGATGAAGCCGTTGTGCTCCTTGTCGAACACCTGGAAACCACGAATGAACTCCTCTGTAACGACGATCAGGCTAGTATCCAACAACATGCGAACAAGGGCGGCGCACCTGGCGTGCCAGCGGGTTTGAATCCGTCTGGTCGGTTGAGGATCGTTAAGAAGGTTTTGTAGTCGACTAGGCGAGAATGTCAAGGAAGAACAAGAAAGGAGGCATTTGCGCACCATCTCTTGGTGCTGATGAGACGATATCTGCGACTTCAGCCTGGGTTGGATTCTGGCCGAGAGCACGAAGTAAATCTCCAAGTGTTTCTCTGGGAACGGCGCCCGTTCCCCGCTTGTCGAAGAGCGCGAATGCCTCCTTGTACTCTGCCAGGACTGTTGAGCCGAATACACGCTCGGATTGTCGTGATACTGACCTGCGTTGTCGCTCTGCAGAATTCTAGTCAATCAAGGTAAATGAAGCGTAGAGTTGACTGACCATAATGTTTGTGCGATGGTGGTGGTGGTTGTAATGAGAAAGGGTTTGTTTGCAATCGACGTCACTGACTTGCTCTTGACCATGGTGAGCTCACTCAGAATCAATCGTGTCGGTCTTCATAATCAACACAGGACGTTGACCCTCTTGAAGACACTGTTCCCCCTCGTTACGCTGTCGAATCTGACGAGGAAGATGAATACAATCCCCTTGAACAACCAACCCAGACTGCTGCACCAGAGACGGCCGACATCAAAGTAGTAGGTGATATTGCCAAGGACCGACCTCTGATCATCGCATCGGGTGATGCTGGCAAATTTTGGGCCCGCGGTGCTCATCTGGGCGAGCAAATGGGCGGAGTCTACGTGAACACAATCGCAGTGCGTTCATCAACTTCCCCTCGATGTCGAACACACAATTAATGACGCGTAGGTGGGCCTTCTCTTCACACCTGCGTGGTCAAAATCTACAGTCTTGGTTTCCGAAGTCACGACGCGTATGCCGATCTGGGCTATGGACCGGTATGCTAAATCAGTCATCGCTGAATTACTGCCTACGAGGTATGTATACCAGTTCTTTATCAAACACCCGTATGCTGACGTCTATACAGTGTGTCTTTACTTGACACATATGTTGCGCCCACATACATCTCGCCGGAACCCATACCCTTCCATGTTGCGCCAGTACGGACTTTGTCTACCACTAAGATCCCGGATGAAATTGTAAGTGATCATCAACTACTACCGACATAGTCTCTAATCTACTCTCAGTCCGCTCACACCGACAAACTCTCTCCGCCGAACCTCATCGCATCGACTTCAGCCTCGTTCCTATCCAACCTTGCCGTCGAAAAGAAAACCTCAACTCTGCTTCTGCTTCCCCTCTCCCGAATACAATCTCCCCTACCCAAGAAGCTGTCCCCGTCTGATGTTCATTCAGCCATGGAGGATTACGCGTCTTGGCCTGAAGATACGATGAGCTCGCTTCATCAATGGCTTTTCTTTCTCAATGGCGACAAAGTACAAGATCATCCGTGGGTGAATGACAAGAAGAATAAGATTCACCGCACTACGGGCTCATCTAGAAAAGGCGATATAGGCGAGGGCGGAATGTACATTTGAATTAAACGACCCAGGGAAGTAAGCAAAGATGTACTTGTATTGCAATGCAGACGCCCACCAAGTTGACCATTGACACCAGCCACCTCGCATCGCTGATGTTTTGTTGTTCGGCCGCCAGCGGTGAATTTTGTGACCAACAGTGATCTGTGTGCGAAAACCCAAATCAACATCCAAAATCGGACGACGATGTTGCTGTTGCGATAAACAGTAACCGATAATGTGAAAATTACTTCTTCTCTCTTTCGTACTCGCCCACGCCTTCATCATCCGCCTTGTCCGCAGACTTGCCTCCCTCAACTGTATCCTAATCTTCTAGGAGCCGCATCATCGGCGATGAAACAGCAGAGGACGGGGAAGACCTCGACAGAGTCGCTAGGGATGGTCGTGGCAGACCATCCTCCCCAATAGTCGTGCAGAGAATCTGGTGTCTCTTGCCGTATGCCTGGAGCGTGGCGACATCAAGAGGTTTCTTCGCTTTAGTACCCATAGCGTGAGGCGGGTGCAAGTGGTGGCACTAGATGGTGGCGAGTCAAGTCACAAACAAAATTGAACAAGGGTGGAATCATCATCCCAAAGTTCAACTGTTTTCAGTCTTGAAAAAAGTTTGTGCACACTATAGCGTTTATATCAACGCTACGTGAAGCTGTAGACGTATTGTAGAAACGAGTGATGTAATACGAAGATGTCGTGAGGACAGCTGCGTATCGGACGCCACAGACTCGTAGGGTCGTTGGTGGTCATATCAGATGACCTCCAGCGCGTCTTATTGGTGTCATCTTTCTTAGGCCTGCATGAATTATGGAAGGGAACCATCAGAACCTAACCATACTCGAACTGAATGTGCCTTCAGATCTGAGATAGCAGCTAATGGCGTGGAAAACCTTCCTGTAATGGCTCTTAGGCAATTAGAGCCATGATCAAATCATTCTTACAGTGTTTGAACTAGTTGTGCGCTCAAGTAGGACGTGGATCCAATATGACTTACGGGCATCAAACCGAGGTAGTGATGAGACACAGTATTAAACTCGCTCCATTAATGAAGGCATTACAAGGTGCTAGGATTACTTACAGAACTGCCTCTATCGCCAGAGCAGATACGACCTCAATATGGCGGGAACTCTGGGCTTCTCCACACCTCAAATGCACGCGAACCCAAGCTATGAAGCCTTGGTCCTCAAATGCGATCAGATAAAGGGTATGCCGCCGTTCTTGCTTAGCGTACGCGCCTCTTGGTTGACCAAATGTGTTAGAGGAGAGAGAGAATCTCCGCCGGAACCTAGCTTGCATTTACAAGCAGCTGAAAGTAATGACTGGTTCGTGTTTTCGCGCCTGGTTCGCGATGCAAACATTGACGCAGCTCTGGTAGACATCATAACCCAAGAGTACAATACTGTACGTCGCGAGAGGCAGTTTCTGGAAGTCGCGGCGGAGCAGGACACACATGAGAGTACTAGTTTGAGGAAGGTAGTGCTGGACCATATAGAAGTCTTGGAGCAAACGGAGGAGACATATGAAGAACTGCTGGGTATTGAAGACGAGGACGCGAGAAGGCAATTGTACGCGATTAAGATGGATTGAACACGCAGTCAATGACCGTAGTAATTGAAGAGTATGTATAACACGTGATAACAGCACTTGCTCTTGACTTGCATGGCCGGCGCAAACTATATGGGAGGCAGAAAGTGCGTCTGTCGTATGCCAGTCAACAGCATCATCATATCACTCCCAGAAATGCCGCCAAAAAGCGATTCAAAGACCCCGCTGCTCGTCTAGAGAAACGCTTTTTCGGTCGCCAGAAATTGAACGTTTTATCGAAGCCGATCCCGACAAATCCAGCCAAAATAATGCAAAGTTCCTCAGATATCGGATTTACACACGCGAGGAGGCGCACAGCGTCCATGGAGGGCACTAGTCGCATAGAGAGTCCGAATCGTCGCTTCGAGGCGGTTAGGTTGTCCAGCGAAGGATCCGAGAACAGGAATTCAAAAGTTCTCGAGGCCTTGGATACTTCTGAGCGTAGGCAGTGCGTTCTTGTCTGGATCCCCTGTGTTGACCGGGTAGTTAGCGCTGTCACATCGAGCAGCCATGGACCAAATCTTGTCTCTACCAGACCTCGCAGGATTGACGAGGACCAAGCGACCGCGGCCGAACGACATCCCTATTGACCCACCTAAACCAAAGGTAAAGACTTAGGTAGCATCAACTGTCAGTGCTCACAAAGAATATAGAGACGCCGGGAATATAGTCCTGTGGACGCGTCTACCATCAAAGTTCAAGCAGACTATTTGACCAGCAAGCACATTCCGCACTTGGACCCTAGCCAAACCGAATACCATCGTTCTAGCACCGACGCGTTCGTTTTCGGTGGCCGTTCCATACACACCCTCACGCGAGAGACCTTCACCGGCAACGTCTTTGAATATGACGATCCCTGGAAAGCCGCTGGTATCGTTTTGGGTGTAGAAACCGCGTCTCCAGATGGACCTGACATCGCCTCTTCCCCCAGGCCCAGCTTTGCCCAACCCAAACGACCTCTCGCATACCCATCTGATAACCATGCTCAGTCTGCTGCTTCGTATAGCTCTCCATCACCCAACTACGGACGCCAGTCTCAGCCGTTTAATTACGACACTGATCTTCCTCCTAATGCTCATCCCTCAATGTTCGACTTACCTACCTCTTCTCCTCCGTCGCGCGGATTTCCCACTGAGATACCTATCGCTTCCTATGGCGACGAGGTCGAACCAGATAGCCGTGATTACACTGCCGTCTTTGAAGCAGAACAACCTGACGATATGGATCGTGAAGAGTCTTATGAGGAAGAGGAAATATCGAGCCGGATGAATGTTACCTCCTCCGCTTCGCATCAATCACGAACACACTACGAGCCTCGATCTTCTTTGCACAACGAGTATAATTCGTCCTCGCGTCAAGACACTTCCGCTTCTCGTCTTCAAAATGGCGACGACGACTTTTCTAGCTGGGTTCATCTCCCTTCCGAAGGCCCTGACATACCTTATGTCGATACTCAAGATGCCGATGATTTCTCGGAGTTTTCAAGCTGGGTTGATCTTCCTTCTGCGTCTTCTGCGCCTCGCAAACCTTCTAGTCCGTTTTTCAAGCCCCTTGCAAAGTCTGACGATGTCTTTTCCATGTCGATCGCTTCACGGAGTGGCGCTTCGCGTCTCGGATTTCTCAAGCTTCCAATGCCCGCGCCAAAGCCCATCAAACCCTTTGTTCCTCTTCCAGAGCCTCCTCTGCGTAGTATACCGTCTGGACAACGATTGGCGACTAGACGCTCTCTTGTGCAGGTTTCTTTGGGTAGTATGCGCCCGGTGGCATTGGACGACGTCAGGGAGTCCACAGCTCATATCGAGGCACAGGATTTGCGTATCACTGGGAGTATAGTCGATGAGAGGGATAATGCGCCGTCTAGCTATGCAGGGCTGTGTCTGTTTACGAAGGCTGAGCTGCTGGATTCTGATTCGGACGAATGACTGGCCTTTGTAAAGCGGATTCGTTCCCAGACCTCATTTGCAACGTCGTCACATTTACTACTTAACACAGTGGCGATGTATAAGATTTTCAGACATTTCTCGTTTGAAGACTGTGACAGATAATACTCTGAAATACTTTCGGATGTTGTGTTTCATTCGGCTACGATAAATCATGCGAGCGCGCCAAAGCGTCACTCTGTGAGCAAACATTGAAAGTAGTATTGACATTACGCTTTATGCCGAATACACAGGTTTCTATTGACCAACCTCACTTTTTTTTGGCGCCCTACTCAGCCACATCTTGCTGTTTGTCATGGCGAACGAGGAAATGCTTGGTCTCAAGGTGGGCGACACAATCATCGACATCAGCATCGGTTGGACGAAAGGGGAGGTAGTGGCGATGGAAATCTTCCCAAGGAGAGAAGACACCATCTCGTTTTGCATCTCCATGAACGTACGCGTCCGCACTCCTACTGTAAATGCGGATGTCGGACCGAGTCATCGGAAACATCCGGCTAGCAGTCGTCTTCGCATCTCCAACATGAGAAGTGAGAGAAGGGTTTTCCATTTATGAGTGTACTAGAGTTTGTGGGTCGATATAATTAAGCAGATATGGCGAGTACGATGATCTTGTCTTTCCCAGCCCGCAACACCATGACACGCCCATCCAGAAGAGCATCTCGGGAGGCAAGATGTTGTGAGTCTGGCACAATGGTGTCATTCAAGTACAACCCCTGGGCCTGTATGAGCTGGCGTGCCGCGGCTGTTCACTTTTCGTTAGTGGTAGTAAGGACGGAAAGAGTTTTATACGAACAATTTGACGTTACCAGACCGTACCGAGATGCTAGCTTTCCAACGGGCGTGGAGAAGATAGATTCCTCATCGCAGTAATGTAATCGTTGGTCGCCCTCGAAGGTTTTAAGGATAGTGTTGGCGTCCATGCCTTTGAATCTGTCTCGGCGCGAGCTGAAAAGTGCCTCAGTCTTTGCAACAGCCTGCTCCACGGTCTCCTCTGAATACATTGGTAAGCAAATGGGATGAGGGAGAATCTGTGGTGACATACTGCCATGGATCAATTCCGTTACTTCTGCGGCCAAGAGTTTTTGAGCGCTTCTTTTTTCAGGTCTCGCCTAAAACCGTGTCAGTCTTCGTAAGAAGAGGAGCGTAAGTGAAGATGGACCTCGTGTTCCTGAACGATTTCATCTATATTTGATAGAGGTAATAGAGTAAAAGCTTTGAGTAATGTCTTCACATCTGCGTCCTCGACTTTTACAAAGTACTCAACAAGTCGTTAGAGCCAGGAAGAGTTGATAGGGTGAAACTCACTTGGTAAAAGTCGAATATACTTGTCAGATCTGGCTTGAGCCAGACGGCATTACCAGCACTCTTTCCAAACTTGGCTCCGGACGATGTAGTGAGCAGCGGAGTTGTTACACCAAACGGCTCGGGTGTAGGCGTCTGTAGAGACGCATTCAAACTTCTGATGAACTCGACGCCTGCGACGATGTTTCCCCACTGGTCCGAACCACCGACTTGTATCCGGCATCCATGATGTTTGTTGAGATAATAAAAGTCGTAGCCCTGGAGGAGCTGGTAGGTAAATTCGGTGAAGGACATGCCTTGGTTTGATTCTAGGCGAGAGCGAACGCTAAAGGTTATGTTGGTAGAGGGATAATGAAGGGGTCAGAGTCATACCTCTCTCGAGCTAACATCGTGTTCACCCGTGCATGCACACCGACTTGCTGCAGAAAGTCGAGCAGTTTAAAGTTTTCATACCAAGATAGATTACTCTTGACGTCGATATCGTCGCGAATAGGCGAGAAACCACGTTTCGACGCGTACGCTGACGCGCCTCTGAAGAACTGCTTGACGCCGTCTGTAAGCTGCAGAACATTGTGTTCCACTTGTCGTATATCTGCCGGAGAGCGCTCCTTGGTTCTTCCAGATGGATCACCTACGCGTCCCGTCGCGCCGCCTATCTAAGTGATCATTATAGTGACGGTGGGGGCATGTAAGGGAGGTTGCGCACGAGAGGGATGGATTTATGACCGTGTAGTTCAAAGTGCAGTAGACACATGAGAGGGAAAAGATGGCCTATATGCAGAGCAGGTGCCAGTAGGGTCTATTCCAGAGTAAACAGTCTGAGGCGATGACTGTAAAGCATCGGCGAGTTCATGCTGCCTACAGTTGTTGTCGAGTCAGTGTACTTTGGTTGGAATACTAACTAACTTTGTCGTTTGATGAATGAAGCCTCGATCATTCAAGTCCTGAAGAAGCGTTGAAAGGCGCCTCGTCGACAGAGTTCGCGTTGTGAACCGTCTCGACACATGATGGAAAAGCATGAAGGGTTCTGCGATCACATGACTCGCTTGTCTCCTACTTTGATGAAAGCCCGGTTTCGCGCCCTTCTGTCCTCTACCACCGTGCCAAATGCTCTGCTGTCGACCGCCATTATCTGCGCGGTCATCGTCGGCGTACGCAGACATCGTCTAGGTCGCGCAGTTTTAGCTCTACCGCCTGCGCTGTGTCTCGGCGCCGCCGCCTATCATTATGTCGCCGATCTGTCTGCAGAGTTAGATATGTGCACGGCGTGGAAGAAGATATCCCGGCTGGCCAAGATCAAGCAGGTAGGAAAGCAGTTAATTCATACCACTGCCCCTACTTGATGTCACCAGAAATTGGCAGCAAATCGAGCTGGATCATTAAAGACTTCTATCTGCTACGAAACTATATCGTCTATTCATCTGTCAAGATACGAGCGTCGCGGTATTCCAATCTTCAAACCGAACAGACTCAACGACAAATTCTACGCCTGGTGCTTGTCCGTGACGCAACCAACGCCTCCGCCTTCGTCTCCAATTCATATGTCTATCTCATTCGTCCTCTGGTTATCCTCATTAACACGGAGTCGACCCAAGCATTCTCCTCTCGATCCCAAAGCTCCTACTTTCTCTCCCAGAATCCTTCAAAAAAAAAACCCAAACATCCTTTCTTCAGTGGAAAGAGGAAAAAAGACGACGGCATTCGTACCATCCATATCGACTATCAAAGCTGAAAACACACATGTCCTCTCTTCGGAGAGAGTAAAGAGGAGCAAAACATCACAATCACCGAGATTTCACTCGCATACTCAGAAGCCACACTTGACGCATTCCTATCCTCCGCTTCCTACCGCACACTTGGAGAATTCGCTATGGTTCATTCCTCCTGTGGAGCCTCCTCCCTTGCGTCTCATCTACCCAACCAGCAGACGAGCACGCTCTCTTGAAAGACGAGAGGCTGGCTTTCCTCCAGGTCCTGCCAGCACGCCCATGGTTCCCGGATCTCGTCGCTGGCGAGCAGCTCAGAAGCAGACTTTTGGACAAACACGCCCATAATTAGCTTAGTTTCTTTCATTCTTCCTCCAATTATCGTATGCCATTCAACCTCACAAAAGCCCCGCCGTAGTTGGCGGATGAAAAATAACGCATAATTTCATTGTACAAGCCCGATACTGTAAACCAGGTCGTGAACATGTTCTCTATCAGCGTATATCAATCGGTACCTCCTTGTCGAAGAATATATATAGATATCAGAATGCTGAAAACAGCATCATTCATTCCTCCAAGAACTCCTGAACCTGTTCCTGCACGAAAGCAGTATCCTTCGCATTAGATCCGCCGCCAGCTAAAGCATTCTGAGCCTTGCTAAGCATGCATTGGCATCGCACGTACCCATATGACCCCAGACAGAATCAATGATCACAAGTCGCGCTTTACCTTGCATGTACGAAACCTCAACCTCGCTATCCTCGGGCTATATTGAATTCATTTAGTACCGGTAGGCTATGTCCGTGAAGCGAAACCTTACTGGAAAGTACAAGTCCGTCTTACAGGGCATGATGAGGCCCTTCGCTTTGATGCCCTCGAGGCACTTGCCCAGGTCGCCGCCTTGGGACACATCTCCTGTGTACCATGTGTCTTTGAGAGCCAACATGTCGTTGGCGTCCCAGGAGGTAAGGAAGCCTTCCTCCCATTCTTCGCGCAGGAACGAATTCAAATCGGAGTAGCTGAGAATCAAAATCAAGGAGGACCCGGACGGTCGAGAGGGGGTGGCTCACAGGCCGTCATGCAGGTACTGATGGTCTCGGAACCACTGGGCGTGGAATTTAGTGGGCTACTGATAGATTCGGAAGTCTGCTTACCGCTTGGCCATAAGCCCACGCGCTGTAGACACGTCCAAATGCGCGCAGGCCCTGGCTGGGGATAGTCTTGTAGTGGCCGTTCTCAAAGTCCTTGGAAGCCACGAGCGCGGCGGTGGGTCCTTCCAAGAAACTATGGTACAAGCACGTTGATCGAAGAGACGGAGATTAAAGCCGTGAACTGACCACTTGTTGTGGGGACTCGTGCGAGCAGAAGCACAGATAGAGATAAACCTATGAAGATGATTGGTCGACGCATGGATAGTCGAGACCGCGTCTACCGTTCGACCAGATTGGGAAACAGGACTGCCCAATGGTAGGCCTGTGGAACATGAATCCAATGGACCATGACTATCACACCGAAGATAGTACCTGCTGACCGCCCATTGAAAAGCCGATCACACAATGAACCGCAGAGATTCCGAGGTGTTTGGTGAGTACGGCATGTTGCGCACGTCTGGCAGCAGTCAAGAAAGGAACGTAGTATTTTGGGGGTCCAAACCTACATATTATCTTGGTACGAGACCGCAGGGAAATACGGGCCATTGTACGGAGCCGGCTATAGATACGGTTAAGAAGATCCTGCGGACGAGGAATATAATCAGACGTACGGTATTGGATGGCGATGAGGACTAGTACGTTGTGCCGCAACACAAGATCTACGATTGAGGCCGAAGAGGATAGCAAGGAATCAAGTGCTCACCTCGCCATTAGCGAACAAGGCAAATGTAACGATAAAGTATTTGCGCGGGTCCAGGGCCTGATCATGGCACGAAAGTATAGCGAGTTGACTGGGACAGACAGAACGAGAGAGCTTGCCTTGTTCTCTCCTACCATGTAGGACTGATCTAGATTGAGAAGCAAGTAGAGTACGTTAGCACGAAGGGGTGCGCCAGAGGATGCGGGTGCAGACTTGATAGCTTGGCGCCATAGCAAGTGGGAAAGACGACACAGGGATTAGCAGGATCCCCATAAGTACAATATGCGGTAACGGCGTCTGGCAGAACGCCACCAAGAACGGGGAAGCGGCCATGATGGTAAAGCTGCGGTTTGTGGGGGGCGGTTGACATGAAGGACGAGTGCCAGAAGACGGGCATGATGGGCAAGAGTAGTGTGAGTATATTGAACTACAATAATACATACAGCGGAAAGATAGCGAGGGAAACCTAAAGAAATGCAGCGTGGGCACGTGAAGACCATTTTGAGCGTGCCGGATGCTACCGCAGCGGAGCTTGAAGTACCTTGATAGAGTTCAGCCACGGTTACCTTTTTCCGCGATAAGTCTTGACCAGCAACTACCTCAAGAATGGGCTGTGAGTGTCGCCATCGTCCTCTGCGATGGAAATGCTGACTTTTTTTGACTGATAGCCAACAAACCTCGTGGACTGCAAGCCGCTCGCAAATTGCGCAATGACCGCCGCGAAAACCGCTGGGTGGGCAACCATCGCATCATCAGATTTTTCCGTTCGCTGACGAGGGACACAGGCGGACAAGGCCTACAAAAAACGGGCACTCGGAAACGTCTACAAGACGTCGCCCACTGGTGGATCATCGCACGCCAAGGGAATCGTGCTCGAGAAGGTCGGTGTTGAGGCCAAGCAGCCCAACTCTGCCATCCGGAAATGTGTCCGGGTGCAGCTCATTAAGAACGGCAAGAAGGTCACTGCTTTCGTGCCCGTGAGTTGCATCGACTGTTTTTTTTTCCGACGTGCTCTGATGGTGTATGCAGAATGATGGTTGCCTCAACTTTGTCGATGAGAACGATGAGGTCCTGATCTCTGGTTTCGGTCGTCGCGGCAAGGCCAAGGGTGATATTCCCGGAGTGCGCTTCAAGGTCGTCAAAGTCTCTGGCGTCGGTCTACTTGCCCTCTGGAAAGAGAAGAAGGTTGGTTGTCCTTTGTGCTCTCCCTCGCTAATCGCTTACCACGTATGATCAGGAAAAGCCTCGGTCATAAATCTGTCGTGCTTTTGGTTCTTCTGCTGTCGATTCATGAACATGCTTCAATGCTCTCTCTCATTATGCCATGCAATTTCCCACAATACAAGTATGCGTATTTTGTTGTAATTGTACAGTTCGCATCGTAAGATATGGCATCGGGCGGTCTCATCCGATTGACACCTTGAGTACCTCAAAATTGATGAAAAACACAGCCACTTTCTGGCATGTCTCGCCCCCTGCTGCCTCCTCGTCGTACTGTGCCAGCTGTCCCGGTTCAGAGCAGCGCTGACGATGACGAGATCGCGAAACCAATGGGAATTGCAGCGAGAATAGCTAGTCTGCAATTGGACCAAAAGGGACATCCCTTAGCGAAACCGCCTCCGCCAGCACCGCGTGCGAGAGCAGAGCCGCGGGTGCTAATCGCCGCTGTCGACGACGAGCAGACGACGGGTGTGCCATGTCCTACCCCAGAGGAGCTCGCTGCACGGGGACCCGACTATATCAGACTAATCTCTCGACCCGTACCCTCGCCACATAGCTTTAATGACGCGCCACCTCCACCACCTCCCCGGCGTCTGCCGCCCAAGCCGACTCGGCTGCCCACTCCCCCTCCAGAACCAGAACCTGAGCCAGAACCAGAGCCAGCAGCTACCGAGTCTTGTCTGAAATGCCACGACTTTTCCTACGTGGACGCGCACGCAGCCCAATTCCCGCGCCACACTGTCCATTCTCTCGATGCCCTCGCGTCCGATCTGACTTCGCCCTTTGATTCCGAAACGGAAAAGTGCAGGGCCCTCTTCACGTGGATGCACCACAACATCGCGTACGACTGCGACGCGTTCTTTTCCGGGAACCTGCGGGCCGCGACTGCAGAGTCCACGCTCCATCGGGCTCGCCGTCTGCGATGGGTACGCAGGCCTCTTTCTCTACCTCGCCGAGCGCGTCGGCATCCAGGCGATGAAGGTCGGCGGGCACGGGAAAGGCTTTGGGTACCCGCCCTCGGCCCCGACGCGCCCACCCCGCCGTTCCAGGGCAACCACGCGTGGAACTGCGTGCTCATGGACGGCGACTGGCGCCTCATCGACTGCTGCTGGGGCGCTGGGGCGCTCGAGGGCGCCATGTACACGCCCCGCTTCACGCCGTCGTGGTTCACCGCTACCCCAGCAGAGTTTGGCCGCCGCCATTTCCCCGAGGATCCCGGATACCAGCTCATCGCGCCAGACGACGGCGGTCCTGTATCCTGGGAGCAGTACATCCTCGAGCCGCCGGGGCCTGTTATCTTCAAAGACTTTTATGAGCTCAATTTTCATCCATATCTCATCCAGCCCCCAGAGCAGCATCTTCAGGGCGGCAGCTGGGTCAGCTTTCAGATTTTCAAGTTTTGTGAGCACATGTCGAGGGAGGAGCAGGACAACTATGTTTATTTCATTAATTTACCGGACGGTACTAGAACGCCGCTTCGTGTCGGGGAGGAGGGTGCATGGGGAGCCAGTATCTATATTCCTAGTGGCGGCGGCGAGTTGTCACTCTACTACGTAACATCATGCGGAGGACAGGATGCCAAAGGTCTGGGGGTGGCTGGCTTTGAACGCGCCAACGGTCGCAAAGCCATGTCCTTTGGTGGCATGTTGAGGTGGACTGTAGTATAGCACGTTGTACAACTAGAATATGAACGAGTGCTGAGTTGGGATACTAATGACATGGTGATGGTAAAAAATACAGTTTCTGCTATGTGGTACGACGGATGAGATAAACGAAAACACAACAGACCTCTAGCGTAGTAGTATAATGCAGAGCAATAAGTAGTTAGTAATGCTAGCGTGCGCAGGTATTAATATGCAAGAGTCTCCTTCCACCTTTCTACCAACTTCTCACCAGCAAACACTTCCTGCAGTACTTCCCTGACGTCCTCTACGTAGACAAACTTGATCCCAGTCTTCACGCTTTGTGGAACATTCTCTTCGATATCCGCCCTGTTAGCAGCCGGGGCAATGATCGTCTTGATACCGGCGCGGTGTGCAGCCAGAATCTTCTCTTTCAAGCCACCGACTGGAAGCACCTGTCCAACTAACGAAATCTCTCCAGTCATCGCTGGATCCAAATGAGCATCAATCTGCAAAAGAACAATTCAAGACCCACCAATATCGGGATTTATCCTGGTCTTTGTGAAAAGAGAGACAAAGGCAGATAATATCGCTGTACCGGCACTCGGGCCCTCTTTACCTATGCTTCCCTCTGGCATATGCACATGGATATCCCGATCGGTCAGGAATTGCTCGTTGGCACTTTCAGTGATTCCCAACTCAAATGCGTGCGCCTTGACCCAGCTCAGTCCGATTTGGGCACTCTCCCTGATGACCTCGCCAAGTTTACCGGTGAGCTGAAGACCGCCTTTTCCAGGCATACTCTACGCGCCAATCAGTAACATACATAGCGTCAAGTCGAAAATAACATACCATAGCTTCCACAGGCATGACAGCGCCAGAGCCATTACCCAAATAACCAAGACCGGTGCTCACGCCAGGAGGAGGTGTATGCACATACATTCGGTCTTTCTGATAGATCGGAGGGCCGACATAGTCCTTCAAGGTATCTGGAGTGATACGTACATGCACACTCTCTGGGATAGTCATAGGCTTCCTTTCCCGAGTCGTCACTGTCTTCTTGTCGTCAAGTGCTTCGGATGACGCCACGCTCGGCTCATTGCTAGGCGGTTCCTGAGATTCGACATACGTCGTAGAGGCTTCAGGAGCTGTACTTGCTTCTGTAGCAACCGGTGGCTCCGGAAACACGTCCTCTCCCAAATCCTGAACGAGTTTGAGTGCAGCCTTTCTGTAAATCTGAAGCACGAAGACAATTTAATGCTTGTCAGAGAAAACAACGACATGCACACCTTTTCGATGTGCTTCTTGAGATTTCTGACACCACTTTCACGGCAATAGTACTTGATCAAAACGTCAACAGCGGATGGTTCCAACAAGACATCGGCCTCCTTCAAACCAGACGATTCCTTCGCTTGAGGACCAAGATATTTGTCTGCAATGACAGCTTTCTCTTCTGAAACGTAGCCACTAACTTCCAGAACCTCCATTCGGTCCAAAAGTGGAGCCGGAATGGTGTCCAGATTGTTCGCTATGGGCACGTCAGTCGCAAATCGCATACGTGGTAGCGCCAGACCGACCGGTGCAGACGAAGAGAACCCGAGAAAGGTCAACGGGAACATCCATGCTGCAATGACCTTGAGCACGCGCTCAATGATAAGATAGTAGACGCACTAGTGGTCCAAGAAGCTGTTGTTCTGCTCAGGGTCTAGCATTTCCAAAAGCGCACTAGAAGGATCGCCATTGATACCACGGCCAATCTTATCCACCTCATCGATCAACACCAGCGGGTTTTCCGTCCCAACACGTTTCAAGGCTTGGATGATCTTGCCAGGCAGCGCACTAAAAGCAAGGAGTTAAACGGATTCTGAGACTGAGAAAATGGCTCTAACCCAACGTAAGTTCTGCGGTGACCTTTTATCTCAGCAACATCGGTTAATCCACCAACAGAGAATCGGAAGAATTGTCGATTGAGAGCTCGCGAAATTGACTTTCCGATGGAGGTCTTTCCGACACCGGGAGGACCAACAAGACAAATGATCTTGCCTTCAACTGTACCGCGTAGTTTGCCGACAGCTAAGAATTCGAGGATACGATCTTTGACATCCTTCAAGCCGTAGTGATCTTCATCCAGAACGACTTGGGCATTAGGGATAGAATAGTTCTCTGTAGAGTGTTGACCCCATGGAATCTAGTCAAGTTGAGTCGCACATATGGGCCATCCGCAAATAATACTTACCTGGGTCAACCACTCGAGGTAATTCCGTGTCACATTAGCCTCAGAGGCGGCGGGTTCCAATCCAGCAAGTTTACTAATTTCCTCGTCGAAGACTTTGCGTACAGCTTCGGGCATCTTAAGGACAGCGGCCCGCTCTTTGAACTTTTCGATGAGCTTGTCCTTACCGTCCGACTCCATGCCAAGTTCCTTCTTTATGCCTTTCAGCTGCTCCATCAGATAGTACTCCCTCTGACGCTTAGCAATCTTGGTGTCCACGTCCCTGGAGATCTTGCTCTGTAACTGTGCGTTGATGAGCTCCTTCTTCAAGACTAGCAGCGCTTTCTTAAGACGATCTTCCACGACGAGACTTTCCAACACGTCCTGCAGTTCGCCAACATCGCCCGTCGAGACAGCAGCTGCGAAATCGGCGAGCTTGTCAGGCTCATCGAAGACATTCGACGCGATCTGGTTGATGGAGAAGTTGGTGATCTGATCGCGGAAGAGAGGGTTGAGCTGAGCAATGTCTTTGAAGACCGAGACGATTTCGGACATAAACGCGCGGACGTGATGATTTTCCTTGTTGTAGGGCTGAGTAGATAGATTCTCGACCTTGACGATAGAAATGTCATGATTGTGCAGGAATGAGGTTTGCGGGGTACCTGTTGAGACATTTTGAACGTCAAATCGATAATGTAGATAGCACATGTTCGTACCAGAAATACCATCTTCTAGGACAGGAGAAGGTGGTGGAGTTAGCAACTGGCTTTCCTCGTCGACTGTTTCCGGCCCAACTGTTTCCACTGTTGCGTTGGCAGAACCGCCAGCCTTGAGTAGAGATGTTATCCTGATTCTCCGATGTGGGTAAAGAACTGCGGTGAGACCTTCTTCCTTTTCATCCTGAGGATTTGCGCTGAAAACACTGGTTATTTGGGCGAAGACACCAACGGGATGCACGGAATCCAAATTCGTTATGACATCGCTGTCCGAATGTTCGTCCTTGAGAAGGAAAGCACCAAGATACGGTTGACCGCGTTTCATCATATCCTTGATGGCAGCGACGACGTGGGGGTCCCGTACGACGACAGCTTTATAGAAACCGGGGAAGAGCGGACGGCGAACGATGGGTAAAGCCAAAACCTGGGGATAAACTTCCGGAACCGACTGTCGAGCAATGGTTCCCGACTGGCGCGAAGACGACGACGGGGGCTTGTTACCACCACTACTGGACGATGAAGGAGGCGTGGAATCGCTGGATGAAGGTGGCGCAGACTCTGCCGAGGACGAATTCGAAGGACTCTCGTCATCCGACGACGACAGTCTGATTTTAGCCTCTTCTATTTCCTCTGCCTCTTCCGCCTCGTCGAGAGCCTTCTTGTCCTCTTCGTCAGCTTCGTCGCCGGCCCTCGGCTTGGAGTTTATCCATCGTGGATGGCCAACGGTTGGCGACCGTTGTATGAGTCGCGAGACGGAAGAGGAAAAGGATCTGCTGTCCCAACCATTCACGAGCGACGACGCCCGCGAAACAATTTCAAAGGTCGACAGAGCGCGTCGCGGACATTGCTGTCTCAATGACGGGATGGCGCCCGACCGCAGACTCCTTCCGAGCCAGCTCATAGCGGCAGACGACTGCCAGCTAAGAGAGAGATATTCCCGTCAAAGTAGTCCTCGACGCCGTGTCCGGCGATGAGAACGAGGGGAATAGAGGGTGTCGAAAAGTAGTTGGTAAGAATTAAGCCTGACGCAAGCTCGAATGCAAATTTGGCTTCCCAATCAGTCTCACATAAGCTGATTACCCATTCTGGGGGTTATCTGATACGATAACGAACAAACCCAAACTACAAGATATACTCAGACTGGAATATACGAGAATAATGTACGCGGACGGGTCATATCTTGCCCTCAAATGGTACTGTGAGAAGCCCAGCGCTAATTTCTGCACCATCTGCAGGATGCGCACGTCGCTTTTCGTCCGAAGGCATTGCAATGAACACTGTCAGTTGTAGTGACGATGGTACCACTTTTTGGCGTATTGAGCCACTATCCGAGTTCGAATCCACAGTAGAGCTTGACCAGTCTTTCAGCTTGAACAACAAGGACCGCACACTCTTCTTCGTCTTGGGTTGGTTTGTAATGGAAGTAATCTTTTGGACGGAGACTGGCTATGTAGACGTTCAGCAAACAGAGCCCAGACGTGTGAAGACATTCCTTGCCTTGATGTCATGCCAGCCAGATTCGTGACAAGGTGCATCAATCCATACATCGTGAAACGCAGGCCGTTTTGGCGTCGTAAATCTTGAAGCATAATAAATTGGCCGCACGTCCAGCCCGAGTCTTCGTCTTCTCCGATTGCGCCGGACGCGCCAGACACAGTACACCATGCATAATAAGGTCATACTGCCAACGATAGAACAGGATGTATATCTATGAGGAGGCTGTAAGCATCACAGTCAACTCTCGTAGTATCATTAGAA
Source organism: Mucidula mucida (assembly GCA_015501055.1). Classification (NCBI taxonomy): domain Eukaryota; kingdom Fungi; phylum Basidiomycota; class Agaricomycetes; order Agaricales; family Physalacriaceae; genus Mucidula; species Mucidula mucida. Next base: position 43,205 of record JADNYV010000046.1, read on the forward strand.
CTTGCAATATCGTGGGGCCATTCATGGAAATGCCAAAACCATCATTTGTCGAGACAGAGGAAGGCATGACCGAAGGCGATTCTACGGGGCAGAGGACCTTGAGACATTAAGACATAAACGCACAGGTCGGAGTTCGCTCGTTAAGCGTTTTTGATGCGAAGGAGCTATGGCCGCATATGATGGGAAGCGAGCCAAGGTCACCAGCGCAAGCATTTACACTCGGGATAGACAACGAAGCATTCTGGATTCGCCGGTCTCGCCCCCAGGAGGGGTGACAGACAATACTGTAACGCCAGAGATGCGAAAGACAGCCAGAGGCGACAGAAGCAATAGAACTTTGGAAGACTTATCACTGATAATAGAAAGTATTAGAGCGCAAGCAACCTTCAAGTATCATTGGAAGGCTTGTTAACGGTGCAAACTTTCGGAGTCCGGAATTACTACTATTTCGTCAAGTATCAGAGAGGCATCGTCACGTCCTGTTGTCAAAGATTCAATATCGATTCCACGGATGCAGAGGACACGGACGCGTCAAAACTCATCTCGCTTAGATCTCTGTTTGAGTGACTGAACATCGACTCTTTGGACACCCTCAGCTGACTTGAGCTGAGATAGAACCTGCTCCTGCTGTTCTGCCCACACTTCCTTGGGCACGCTCACTAACTGTACGTTGTCAAGCGCTCCGACTGGCCCGACATGGGTGATGGAAGGATGAGCCAAGTTTAACGTGCGAGGAGACCTCTTAAAAGGCGAGGTCGATGCCAGAGTAACCGCCAGATAGGTGTTCAGTTCGTGGTTCATAGTTAATGATGTTTTGCACCGCCACCCCCTGGCAACAGCTAAACGATCGATAAACTTGACCACCAACAGCCATGGCAGAAGTGACCCACACGATTCCCCTTGCATCCCAGGTGGGCGGTCACGCCGGCGTTCTCACCAGCGACGACGGTTCCCTCTTAATCAAACCAGCTTTACCCCTCGAACACAAGTTCTACCAATATCTTACCAGTGACCCCGTGTTCGCGCCTCTACGCCCATTCACTGCAAAGTTCTTGGGAACTTTGAAGCTCGGAGGAAAGGCAACTGAGAGTGACCAGGGGATTGAAGTCGCGCAAGTCACGGACGTAGGCGTTCAGAAAGATAAGTCCAATGCACATTTAAAGAAACGTCTATTTATCGTGATATACTGTAAACACAGTCCCTTGTGCTGGAGAACTTGTCCCACCCCTTCTCGAAGCCAAATATCCTCGACATCAAGCTTGGAACCGTCCTCTATGATGAGTCGGCTTCACCTGAGAAGGTTGAGCGCATGCTCAAAGCCGCCCGGGACACTACCTCTTTGGAATCTGGTGTTCGTTTAACAGGTTTCCAGGTATACTTTCTTTCAACTTGCATTTTAGCACGTTGAGACCACTATAGGTCTACAATAACGCGACTGGAGAGCCAGTCAACACCCCAAAGTCCTACGGGAAATCCATCAAGGTTTCTGACCTCCCAGATGGCATCGCCAAGTTCTTCCCTGTATCATTTAGCGAATCAACAAGTGGACTCCGGCTGGATCTGTTACTGCCCATCCTGAAAGCTTTCCAGGAGGACATTACAGATATCCGTGAAGCATACGCCAGTTATGAGATCAGGATGGTAGGAGGAAGTCTCCTTCTCGTGTACGAAGGGGATGCGGCCAAAGCAGAGGAAGGCGTCAAGTGGATGCTCGAGGGCGGCGAAGAGGACGAAGAGGACGACGAAGATGATGAAGGGGATGAAGATGATGCAAAGAAGCCCGGACCTCCTTATACCGTCAAACTCATCGACTTTGCTCACACACGTCTTGTTCCAGGACAGGGACCTGACGAGGGTGTCTTGAAGGGTTTTGACACGGTTTTGAGTCTGTTAGACGGCAGAATTAAACAACTGGAAAGCTTGTAGGATCAAGAGGAAAGATATGTAATGACAATGTAATGAACTATGTAAAGTCTTAGAGTTGTCAGCTCGATCACTTGACCTCTGACCATCATGTGCGGACGGTTTGCACTACATCTCGCGGTATCTTTGATTCGCAGCAACAGTCAACTCGCCTATTTAACTCTCTTTATGTAGCATCGTGACATACAAGAGCAACTCGCTGCTCAGGAATGGATCAATCAAGACCAATTCGTGCCGCGCTATAACGTCGCACCGCGCTCTCAGGCTCCTGTCCTGCGAAGATCGCAGCCTTCTGGTTCCGGCTCGGCTTCGTCTGAACCATCTACTAGCACGAATGCTGGCGATGCACCTCTTGTCTTGCATACAATGAAGTGGGGTCTCGTGCCGCACTGGTCCAAGTTTGAGGACTTGAAAATGAATACTACGAATGCTCGTGCAGAGAACCTCGCGGAGGGAACTGGCATGTGGAACAGTATCAAAGGTCGCAACCGATGCGCGGTCGTTTGTCATGGGTCAGCTATCCTCTCAAGCTGGTGTGCCCGCCTCTGATAGCGATCTACTTAGCTACTACGAATGGCTAGCAAAAGGCAAGGACAAGCTACCCCATTTGACGCGTCACAAGTCGGGAAACAGACTTATGCTTATGGCTGGCTTGTACGATTCCGTGGTTCTTGAAGGTATTCGCGTGTCTAACGCGTTTGGGCTCTTGACTCATGAGAACTAGGTCAGACTGAACGCCTTTGGACGTTCACAATCGTTACTACAGAGGCGAACAAGGATTTCCAATGGTTGCATGATCGGCAGCCCGTAATCCTATCTAACCCCGATGCTCTCAATACATGGCTGGATACAACATCGAAGAAATGGGACGACAAGCTCTGCAAATTACTAGAACCGTATTCCGACCGAAATTCACCGCTTGAATGGTGCGTATCTCGCTGCCTAAATCGCGCAATACATTGTGAGCGAGTTCCCTTAGCTACAAAGTCCCAAAAGAGGTCGGTAAGGTTGGGACTGAGTCTTCGACCTTTATACAACCTATCGAGAAGAGGAAAGACGGGATCGAGGCCATGTTTGCGAAGCAGAAAACGAAACCTGTGTCTACGGCGACCACGTCGAGGTCGCCCATAAAAGCAAACGATAATAAGCGCAAGATGTCTGCCTCAGTTTCCTCGCCCTCAAAGCCAGCGGCATCTTCCCAGGTCGCAGATGACACCCAAAGTGAGGATGAGGTCCTCATTATCGACGCGCCTCCTGCGAAGAAGGTACATATACGAATTGTCTGCTACTCCTCTTGGTGTCTAATAAGTGTTCTTTGGCAGAAGAAGTGTTCATAGGATGTTGAAGTTCCCACATGTCCTATAGGGCGATATTATTGAACCTAATCATTTCTTGCATTTTACAATCACCATAGTCGTGACATTTGTAGTCAGCGTAGTATTATATTCAGTCAGTTATATTGCCACATGCGATGTACATTGTAACCCCAAGGTCCGGCTTGAGGGTCCCGCCGGCCAAATCTTCTTACTTACATACTGTACGAAATACACGTCTTCCCTCGCTGAATACTGCACTTGAGTTCTACTGATATTGGTCCGACCTAGTCTGTTTTTCGGTCATCTGAGTTTGGGCGTATCTTCTAGCCACAAACCAGCTGATAATACTTAGTGGTCGGCTTGTACTAGCTGTTCCATCGAGTAGAGTCCATAGACTACAAGATCTTGGTGGAAGGACCAATTGCGCTAGAGCTTGAGAGCTGCAACCGGGTGACGAGGATCGTCTGGCAAATAAATTGTCAGTGTTGACGATTTGGATTTGTGTGAGGTGTGATTCCTACGACGATAGCTGGCTAGAAGAGAAAGAAGTATGGCACACTCTACTAGTTCTACGAAGTAACCAAGAGTTCAGCTGTATCTTCCTCGGCTACTTCTGTTACTGCTTCTGTGATTGAGGAGTAGCGGGCTTCAGCAAATGCATCGACCGCCTCCTGTATGATAAGACTTTTCTCCGACGTGAATAGATGAAAAGGCTGGTATGCATGTTTCCATGCTGCGGCGCAATGGTCAAAGGCCTTGAGCTCATGTAAGAGTCTTATGGTGAGGTATGCGTCCTAGAGGCCCAAATCGCGTCAAACCTCAAGTGACATCTGATGGAGCTTACCTTGAGGCAGTACAGAGCCAGCTCGCGTCTTGTTTCGGGAGATGTCGCCTGCAATTTGGCGATCACGCTGTATAGATCTTCTCCGTCAAAGCCCTCTTTCGCCGTATCCAGGAAGTGCTGTGATACGTTGCCGAGTCCCATAGAGCCATCGCCTACGTGCGCTTTCAACGATCGCCAGTACTTTCGGAAGTAATGGTTATAAAGATCGAAGTGAATGCGCCCAGGTATGACCTTGACCGGATGGTCCATTTTGGTCTCAACTACAAGTGAGTGTTAGTACGCTGCAGCGCCCTCAAAAAGGCAATGTATCACCGTTCTTGAAGCGCCCTAAAAGAAAAGGAATGCCCAAATAATTGGCGTCTTGCATGAGTCGATGTACATCAGCCGCCACGCTATTGTACCCCAGGATGATATCGGGGTCTACTTCATGAACGAAAGCAATCCAGGCCTCGATCATGGATTTTCGATCTTTAAAAGATCTAACAGTAGATCCCGGTATCGAATAACAGGTGCCGAGGGTAAAGGCAACTCGGTTTAATGGATCTCTGTCAAGACCGTCTGTGGGAGTGTCAGAACATATTGGAAGATCACAATTAAACTTGCCTAGGGTTGTAACCATATTGCAGATTTGAATAACATCACCTTTTGCCACTTGAGGTGCGCTTGTGGTTTTTCGTCTCCAGTATGGATACGACGCCCTTGGATTGGGCAAATTTTCGATGTCAAAGCTCAGTATTCGTAACGGAGCTACCTGAGAATCATTTCCATGCTTTAAGTGCAACAAGTGGTGGCTACAACATAATGAGAATATACACTTGGTGGACAACAGGTGTATTTACCTGGTTGTGACTTCCAATTGACACGATGAAACTTTTGCGGCGTCTAACGAAACGGAGTAACTTCCAGTTGAGATCTCAAGCCATTGCAAGCCCGCAATCTTGTGAACGCGTCACAAGCTGTTGCTTAAAGTGCGATAATGTACGTGCCTTCTTCTCCGACATGAAATCGGCGACACGAGAATGGTCTTCATAGTTGCCTCGTCGTTTCACTTTGCCAAGAGCAACGCCTTCAATGAAGCTACCTCCACGGAGTGGACTCTCGCCACACAATTCGGCCTGTAGAGTATAGCGTTAGATGCGTACAGGATGAGTAGACAGTAACATATCTTTGAGAGTAAGGAGGAGACTCTCGCACCTCGTCGAAAACGTGAGCATAGACGCGTTTTTTCTTTCACGCGTCCCGGCGGCTCCTATGACAACGTCCAGGTCTGTGTGTCTTTCCTATGATAGTTCGGTACTGGGAGTCAAACGCGTTCAATGCGAAGATGCGTACCTGCAGCTCGCGTGCAAACACTGTCAGAGCTTCTGTGGTTACACCATCAGGAACGATATATTGTAGGGAGCGCAAGGGTTGGAAAGATTCCACTCGGACACATATTGTTCGACCTTCCTTTGAGAGACAATAAGGATAAGCTTTGTGATTGTTCAACGACGCAGGCGAACCTGTGTTACACCGAAAAGCACAATGCCATCGTTATGTTCTTGCACGTCCAACAACTGAAACTCTGAGGACCCTCTCAGAATTTTGTTCTCACAAACGCGTAAAAAACGAACCTAAAGATATCGTGTCATCTATTATCGGAGAGAATTGAGGCCGCTTCCAGTTCGGCGCGTCTGCATGAACGTAAGAAGGACAGCACAAATTGTGTAGATCACGAACTTGTGGTCATGGCTTTGAGTGTGTCCTGCCAAGTAAGAGGCGTCTGCAGTTGGCCTTTTAGCTCAACGGCAGCACTTCCTTAGTGGCGTTTGAGAGCAAGTACAATCAATGATTCAGCTCTACACACACGGTCGCTTGGTAGTCTGGAAGTCCCTCATGGGAATGGGTGTGTACTTTGAAAGTGGGCCAAATTATTCTTTCTTCTCGGGATTTTTGCCACGCGCTTACAGGTGTAACGGGGACTACCAGGTGCTCTTGAGATTGACTGCCAAATCGCCATATTATTACGATATGGCCATGATACTGTCCACCGGGCACGAGCACGTATCCGGGCAAAGGTCATGAAGGATTTAGTCAAGAAGTCGGTGAGCGCCGAATACAGCCGCGGCTGAGCCGAGAAATGATAGAAACACGTGTCGAGTACATTTAATGGGGCGCTCGGGTTCGCGGCAAAACGTCAAGTCCTCCACAGCTCTTTTACCACCATGAGCAAAAGCCGTTTTGCCTCCAGGACTGCGTTCGACGCGCTGCAGATCGATAATAGTGATGAGGAGAGTGAGGAGGAAGTCGTCCCCGAGGTGGTTGTTGAAGAGAGGTTCGCGTCTCACTAAAGCTCTTATATGTTGCTCACTTTCCCCAGTTCAACAGAACCTCCGGTCAAAATGACAAAGACTGCCATGAAAAAGGCCGCCAAGGCAGCGCGGGACGCAAAACGACAACATAGGTTGGGCTTAAGCCGAGACGTGTCGCCGTCTCCTTCGACAACACCAGACGTGCCGAAATCTCATTCTCCCGCTGTACCGACCTTTTCTTTACCACCAGAGCCCATTGCCGTTGAACCTCCGCCACCAGTAGAGCCCGCGCCTCACCCCAAGGAGTCAGAACGTGTCCCACCGACTACCAATGGAAATGGAATAAATGGGGTTATCCAACCTCTAGCACCTGTCGTAGATCTTGCGGAGCCTCCCAAGGAAGTCGATGTTCCCAAACCAATCTCCGTGGTCCCTGCTGAACCGCCGGCACCTCCCCCAGTCATCAAAGCTGGGCCAGCGAAACAGACTGTAGCCTTCTCGGCTCCACCGCAGCCCCCTGCACCCGACGCTGAGCAGGTGAAAAAGAGGCAAAATGTCGTGACAAGGACTGTCTGGACACTAATCATGATTTTCGGTTTCATTGGCGAGTAAAACGCTCCATTTCAATCCTTGTTCTGACCCTCCAACAGGTCTCTTACTCTTGGGACACGGCTACATGGTCATTCTGGTCATGATATGTCAGACCCTCGTCTACCGCGAAGTAACCGCACTATTTTCTTTGAGCAAGCCTTCGGAAGAATCCAAAGTTGTCGACCATGGGAAAAAGGATCCATGGAGCAAGACTCTCAACTGGTATTTCTTTGCGGTGACCAACTATTTCCTTTATGGAGAGAGTATCATCTACTACTTTAAGGTAACATTCATTTCTCCGTTGAAACACACTATGAACATGTCTTCTATAGCATGTCGTCTTTGCGGACGCCCAGCTGCTCCCTTTTGCCACGAACCATCGTATGATCAGTTTCGTGCTGTACACCATCGGTTTCATGGGTTTCGTCATGTCATTGAAGAAGGGATATTTGAAGCAACAATTTGGCCTGTTTTGCTGGGTTCACATGACATTGCTTCTTATCGTCGTCTCAAGGTACGCCTTTAGTGTATGATTTGCGCAGTCTCTGAGAAGTCTGGTAGCCATTTCATTGTGAACAACATCCTTGAGGGATTGATCTGGTTCTTTGTACCTGCGTCGCTGGTCATCTGCAATGATGTATTTGCTTACATCTGGGGGCAATTAGTCGGACATACGCCGCTCATTTCACTTTCGCCCAAGAAAACCGTTGAGGGTTTCGTGGGTGCTTTCATTACCACTGTGCTATTCTCTTTAGCATGGGGATCATTCTTCATGAGATTTGACTACATGATATGCCCCGTTCATGATCTTGGAGTAAGCGCTTGGAGTAGCGTTGCGTGTCGCCCGAACCCCACCTTCATCTGGAAAGAGTGGCAAATTTGGGCGCCTGTAGCCAACTTCTTGTACACCTGTGTAAGCTTTGTTCCAACGTCGAGGTTGCCTGGCTGACCTATCATTAGTTGGGTGTCACTATCAAAAGCATCCCCTACGTGCCTTACCACTTCCACTTGATATTCATGTCTACTTTTGCCTCTCTTGTGGCGCCATTCGGAGGATTCTTCGCATCTGGATTCAAGCGGGCTTTCGACATCAAGGATTTTGGCCATAGTATTCCCGGCCACGGTGGAATGACCGATCGCATGGATTGCCAGTAAGCGTATGCTTGTTCCTTCATGTTCTTTTTCCGACGCAGGTATATTTAGGTTCTTGATGGGCGTCTTCGTATATGTCTACCATAGTACTCTTATTCGGGAACATCACGTCACTGTCGGGTCCGTCTTGCAGACCATAGTGAGCGGGTTGACGGTGGACGAACAGTTGGAACTGATTGGGGACCTGAAAAGATATTTGGAGGGCCAAGGTATACGTATACCATGTTAAGTGAATTGACACCATTATGCTACTTAGCTCAATACTTTCATGGACGCACTTGATCTCAATATAACACACATTAATCCATGCTCTCTTCAGCTCCAAATTTTCCTGGTGGTCTTGTCTGAATGGTGCGCTCTTCGGTTATTCGAAGGCCCGAAGTCTCACGAGGTAATTTCTCTGGTGGCAATGCACGCGCGACAGTCCCTAGGCAGGCGACAGCTGAAGGTGAGCACCTCACGTTCGAAAATATCATCGTCTCCTCAGTTTGAATAGTTTGAATGACGGGTCGGAAAATAAGAAGTCATACGTTACTAACGGATCTCATCACCTGAGTTGACTAACAACCGAGATAAATCCTCTCGCGCTGACCTGAAAAGCTTTTAAAGTCGACGATGTGTTACACTCGTCTAACTAAGCCTCCACTGCTTGTTCACAATGTTCCTCTCAATCCTTGCGACATTTCTTACCGTCTCATCTCAGTTCGCTGGCGTAAGTCTCTTCTGTTACTCAGTGGCATGTCTAACTCCCTACATCATGTCTAGCTGCGAGCTCATGGAGGCGTCCTCAGCTACGATATTGGTGGTGTCAACTACAACGGGTTTGACCGATTGTTTTGCCGAGTGCTGTAATACTCACGGATGATTAGCTTTGTGCCCTACAACACGGCCGTTGGACAGTCCAGTATCCAGGTCCGTATTTGTAGTTCAAGTCAAGCTTTCCGTGGGACTGACCTTCTTCAGAGAGAATGGGACACGTACAACCCAATCACCGATCCCGAGGATCCCAACTGTCCTGCAACATCAATGGCGCCGTCCTCGCAGCACAGAAATCCGCCACAGTTACTGGTATGTTGCGACTCAAATCTTTCTTGAAGCTTCAGTCTTAACACCTCTTGTTATAGCGGGCTCGAAGGTCACCGGATACTGGAACACTTGGCCGCACACCATTGGAGTCGGTTTTTTTCGATTTTCCTTCTACTTTGTCTGATCAAAGATTATCTAGCCGGTCATGGTCTATATGGCGAGTTGCGGGAGCAGTTGCACTTCTGCTAACACTGCGTCTCTGGAATGGGTGCGCGGCGCGGTAGCATATGAACAACGGAGGCTCATTTAGTATCGCCTAGTTCAAAATCGATGAATCGGGCCTCATCTCAGGGAACCTCGTCGATGGTACATGGGGTATGGGCGAGCTGGTTGCTAACAACAACTCTTGGTGATTATCTTCCCTCAACGTCAGAAATTTTTCTTACGATTGCACTAGGACTTCGACGATTCCTGCGTCACTCAAACCTGGCGAATACATGTTTAGACATGAGGTCGGCCGCGTTACTTGACTTGCGATGCGCTATGATTGAACAATTGCTTACTTAGCTACTGGCTATCCACACGTCCAACCAGCCTCAGTTCTATCCCGAATGCGCTCAACTCATTGTGACAGGCAGTGGCTCTAGTTCTCCGAGCGCTGAATACCTTGTCAAGTTCCCTGGAGCTTACTCTGCGTGCGTTCACTCAGTAATCGTTCCAAGATGTTTATTGATACAAACAACAGTTCGGACCCCGGCGTCACTATCGATATCTACTCGCACCAAACTGAGACCAACTACACCATCCCGGGACCTGCTGTCTGGAGTGGATGAAGAGAGATTCGTACTAGTACTGTTTGATGACGGGTTCCGATTTCTTCCAGTTGCTTGCTTGAACAAGTGTCAAATTACTTTTCGTTGATGTACAGATGTATGAAAATACGTAGCTCATGTCTGTGTTCCCATGACTTCTAATGTGCATGTTGAGTCCACGAGACAACACTGCAACGTTAACTTCTAAAGCCGCCACATCAGCTACATAGCATCTTACCATGGCGTGTCGATCGCGCTCAGGGCCGATTTTGGTGTCCTTGGTTTGTCTCAAAGGTGTGGTATGAGAGCAACTATCAGATGTACCGACATTGTGGCTATCGGGTTGACGTTTGTCTTGTCGACGGTTTCGAACAATCTGAGTGTGCTACTCCAAGGACAGGACACGTGAGCATGGTGGACGTGACGGGGGAAATATATGAGTTCGAAGCTCTGGCGTTTCACGCCCAGTCTATTCTGGCAGGCGAATATGTTCTGATTGGGAGCGAAGACTTGGAACAATGGGTCGTTGGGCGGTCGAAAAAGGGGAAACAGGTTGAAAAGGTTTCTGTCTTGCGTATTCCAGGAGGCGAAGGAGTGATCGAAAAGTTGAAGGCGCTCGTCTTGGGCCGATTAGTAGAAACTGATATCCTGTGATTGAAATCTTTAGGTTAGCGAGTGCTTTATTAAGTTCCTCTCGTCAAACTCGAGTCGGTCACTTTGAGGCAACGGCTCCAGGCATGGTATCGAATCTCGATATGAATTTGGGTGGCGTATGCGCATCTTCGTCCCCGATATAGATCAGACTCCGGCTACGATTCAAGTTCTCTTTTTTCAGAAAGTGAACAGGCTACTTGTATGATTGTGTCATTTGAATCTTCGCCGCAATGACTTGAGAATGAAAGATCCAACTTTGCCTTTTCCCACGCAAATGAACATAAACTTCTGACAAGTTGAAGCAAAAGGTGCTGTCCTCCCCTGTTAACAGACAGAACTTTCACAGTAGTCGAGTGTAGAGCCTCAGTCAGTCCTACATGCCCGTCAGGAGACTCTCGAGCTGGCCAGGCCCGTGTTGCTCGTCTGACTACCAGGTAACCTTGGCCTGCTACATAAGCAAGCCTTGATACACTACCTACTAGTACTACACTACGACTAACTACTATATCAAGGCTTGCTCATATAGTAGGCATCGGTTACCCTGGGGCATGCGACGCATCGTCGGTCTGGTGACTAGCTGCAATCATTCAGTCTGTCCAGAAAGGATCAGACCACCCATAGTACTTAGGTCAGGATTTGTAGACCCACAAGAAATACTGAGTATTTCAGGGTAGACAGAGTATAATATAGGGGCAGCCATTGAACCTCAGCGGAAAAGAGCTTTTAGTAATCGGGATTCGGCGGCGGGGCGGCGGGGATAAGCACAAGTAAATTCCTACCTCCTCGTCGGATTTGGGATCTCTTCAGCAACTGTGTGATTCCATAACTGGACACATCGTTGCAATATCTCACAGCTGGATGAGTCCAAAACTGCGCCACGCGGTTGTCAATCCCATAAACTCGCGCGAGTGGGCCGTGGCGATCTCCATAGATACAATGTTGCCAGGTTCTTGTTGAGCTACTCAAATACGGCTCAGAATACGCGTGGCTCGATGTTCTATGTCTGCGCCAGGGCCTCCTGCAAGAGTTTGTGTGCCTTAGGTAGTCGGTCGAGTAGATAATCTGGGAAGGGTTGAGAGGTGACCGTTATAAGAATGATCGTGAGTAGGAAAGACACATAAAAAAGCCTTCGAGCATTGAGTACGGGACGATATGAGATAATTGACGGAGAGGCATTGCTCGTGGTATTAGCACCTGTCTAGAATCTTCTACATCCGAGTCTTTATTGGTCATGAAAGAACAACTAAAACACCTTGAACGGCCAACGTCAACAAAGCTTGAGAAAGGGCCAGAAAATACGCGTACCAATTATTGGCCGGGTGGACCGGTCATAGCGTGACCTTTGAAGGACCAACAGACTCGTCGGGAAGAACATAGCTACAGCCCAGGCGATACGACCCGTCTCCTCTATAAGCTCCTTTGCCATATCCAACCTCCGGGTATATTTCTTTGGCTCGCCCACGACGTGAACTTTCCTTCCAAACATATGCAGGTCGCGCGTCAGCGAATCACACAACCCGAGCAGCCCTACAGATACCAGGAGTAGGAGTGCTATGACCAGGCTGCTCACAGTCGGCGCGTTACTCGCGAGCGTAGCAGTAACATATACCAATAGTGTCGCGAATGCACTTGCGAATCCTTCAATGGTCGTCTCATCGCGCATCCACTGCCCCGATGCCACTACCTTGAGATCGTCCACTAAGCCGATCCACCGATCCTGACTGAGAAGGACCAACAAGTCCCCAACCACCCCAGGCTCCTTTACTCCCTTCCACCCCATTTGTGTTCGTCGCTTGATAACGACCATGTTACCCAAAAGGGGGCGACAATGAGTATGAGCAGAACACCGATGGCCCAGTAGTCATGAAGGGTGCCAAGAACGACCAGAGAGGTGAGGGTAAGCGCGATCGGGAGCATATACAGCATCTCTGGCAAGGAAAACACGTCGCGCAACCGTGATCCCGAGTTCTGTGAAACATACACAGTGACTAGACATCTACCAATGCTTTGCAGATAATGCACTGTGGCCTGGTTCTCTACGCGAAAGCTGTAGCCAGAGGTCATAGCGCCCGTCGCTGGGAGCTCTCCGCCGTTGACGTTGGAGGCCTGCTGTTAGGTGTAGATTCCCGGCGCCAACAGCAAGATGTCGAAAACGGAAGCAGAGCCTGTGAGGGCGGTTCTCTTGGAAATTGTGGAAAGATCTGCGAGAGCTATGAGCCCCGCGGCATCGAGAGAAATTCCGCTACATAATGGAGTCCTTGGTTATCAGCATTTGAGGTGCGCTGAATGAATAAGAGCTGTGGTCGACGACGGTGTGAGACTTCTTTTCGAGGCGCCTTTTCTCGTCGGAGTGCGCGCTGCATTTTACTGATCCGATGAGGGCAGCGACATACGCAACGTGCTGTGTGTGGGCGCGAGGGATGAGCGTTCCGACAGAAGCGGAGCGGACGAGGATAGATGGCGACCATTCATTTCGAGTTCTGTGGCCACGACAGTGACGTTCACTGCTCCCTGGATGTCGGCTGACTCTTTAGCTATTTGCCGGGACCTGCAAGCCATCTTTGCTCTGAATCGGGTCTCCCTTTCACTTTCAGGTATATCATTCAGAATCACAGGTTGCGGAGAAGAATGACGATGGCGGTTGAGTAACTGATGATGGTAAGAAGCAATGTCACCAACGCTGGCCCGAGTCGTGACCGAGCTCGATGGCATCGACGAGGATAGTTTAATCCAATCAAAGTCATACATATTAGAGTTGTGTATATTCACCAAGGACAGTTACAGATGTGTATTTCTAAATAATAACAATGCAATGAGATGAAAATGAAGAGAAGCCTAGTAAAACATTGAGGGAATGTCCGCGAGAGTCCTGTTCCATGATACAAATAACTGGGATGAGCAAACTAAAATTTCCAGTCGTCTTCTACCTCCATGGCCCAAGGGACTGCAGTTTCGTCAGAACTCGTCTTGGAAAAAAGACACGAAAACCTACATTTTGTGACGAGCGTCTTAGAAAACAACTTCTCAATGGGGACATCATTTGTCTTGCACCAGGCAGCTGTAATTCTGCGACATATGAACGAATGGAGAGGTGAGTAAAGACAGATCCTACCTAGGATCCAAGTAGTTGATTTTACTGAGACGATGTCAGTTGGAGAGCGCCAGTTGAAGGGAAAAACAAACCTTGTTCCGAGAGCAACCTCCTTGCCGGCGTCCTTGTCGATGATCGTTTGTTTCGCGCTCCTGATCTTCTCCGAGAGCTTGGCAATTGAATCCTCCAATTTATCCGTGCTCTTCCCCTTGGTCGCCGCCTTCTTTGTGCCGCGTTCCTTGGCCAAGTCTTGAACTCGTCCTTGATGGCCTTGATCTTCTTTCGAGGATGGAGGCAACCTGAGGTTCCTTGCCTTCCTCAACGGCTTTCTCGTTGTCCTTTTCGAACTTTTTCTGGGCCTTCTCGATCTCTTTCTCTTCTTGCTGAGTCTCCCATTCCTCTACAAAGTCATCGTCAAGGTCAGACTCGTCCTCGTCGTACTTTTTCTTGAACTTGGCGTCTACCGCAAAGAGGGCATGTCGAAGCTTCATGCGATCATACTTGAGACCTTTGACCTGCGCTGTGTATTAGACGAGACGCCTATGGAAGAGATAACATTACCTTCTGGCGTAGCTTTTCCATTGACTGGTCATGGGTCTTAGGAGCGGCACGTTGATGGTTACAGAGAATGGCCACCAAACGATTGGCATTGTTGTAGACCCCAAGCTTCTCCTGTATCGTGCCGTTCTTGATTTTCTCTGCGTTCTCATCTAACAATCTCTGGAATGTAATCGAAGCGTTGTAGGTACGGAAAACTTTGGCAGTGAGACCTTTCATTTCATTGGTGAGATGTTTGTTGAGAGACGAGGTCTGCAAGACTTTGAGCATGAGAATATAGGATGTAGAACGTACTCACATTGACTCGATCGAAGAGAGAATCGGCATCATCCTTGCCTTCCTTGAAGATTCGGATATTTTTGAAAACCTGCGCGTCAACTTCAACTTCGTTGTAGTAACGAATGGAGTCCTTTCCCAGGAAGTCGAAGATGACAAAATTCGGCGGTTGGAGTGTGAGATGTTCGCAACGCAACGAACAACAGCCAACAGTATCCGCTTCGTCTTCTCCCTTCTCATTACCGGCACGAAGAGCGAGCTTGTCGATAAAGTACATCGCAGTCGCACGCTGGCGATCTGCCATAACCTTGGACCTTAAGTCAGCTGTGTAGTTATCACGAATACGATCAACATGGTTCTGAGCGAGGGTGTTTAGTTGATCGACGAAAGTAAAAGAGGCGCAACTACCTTCAGCTCCCGAGCCTTCTCGAACTTGAGCATGTCGCTCTGGCCCTTCAACGAACTACCGGGGGCCAAGAAGACATATTTGTGACTCTGGTTGATGTTCTCTGTCCAATTGGCAAGCCATGTGACCGTGTTATCGTGCTGAACCGACTTCCATTTGCCAGGCATATTGGGAACAGGCACAGGCGCATCTTTGCCGATGTTGAGTGTGATGTCCTCTGGACGAACACGTTTCTATGACCGTAATCAAAAGAAGTGAGCGTGCAAGACATCAGTGTCTCACCTTGAGAGCACCTTTCTTGGGATGCTCACCGCGGCCTCTAAAGAGACCGGGAGGTTCAACACGGAAGTTTCCAATCTTTTCCTTGCGGCCGTCAAGGAGACAAGTCATGTATTTAGCCTCCATGTCGTCCTTCTGTTTCTTGAGCTCTTTCTTCTCGGCGGCAGTCATTGCCTTTTTCTTCAGCTTCTCGGCTTCGAAATGCTGGTACATGGGACGGAAATCACACGCTTCGAATGAATCAATCTTGGTTCCATCGCGCTAGATATCATTTAGCGAAGTAGTATATGCCGTAGAAGTGCTTACAGGAGGGTGCTCTTTGAGTACGGTTTTCCAATCTCTAAAAAAGTTCTGGTTAAACACGGTATCCTGCGCGTGGTCTGTCTCGATGAGTGCAGCATAGAAGCCGGCAACTTCTTCCGCTGCAGGAAGCAGATCGACCTCTTTGCCTGTGAAGATATGAACAAGAGGAATGAGAGTAAAAAGACGAAGAATGAACGGACCATTGTACTTCATTTTGACTGACGATGGCAGAGGCTCGTACGGTGGAGGAAAAGGACGCCATTATGCTCGAGTGTGTTCCATTTCACTGAACCATCGCCCTGATCCTGCTCCCACCAGCGAAAGACAGGTTCCTGTTCTTCCTCTTCCTTTTTTTTCTTCTCCTTCTTCTCCTTGGGTTCCTTTTTCGCCGGGGCGCGTCTCTTCGGCTTTGGCGTCCCCTCAGGCTCGTCGCTGTTGTCAGGTTCCTTCTTTGGACGCTTGGCTGGACGTCTCTGAGGTGCTGCTGGCTTTTCGTCATCCTCAGATTCGGGATCCTCATCACTCTCCGCCTTTGCCTTGCGTTTCCTCGGGGCAGCACGTTCTTGGTTAACGTTAGGTGTGCGCAAGGAAAGTACACGAATAAACACGTACTCTTCTTGGCGGGAGCCGGAGAATCTGGATCCTCGGCCTTGATCTTTTTCGCAGGACGCCGACCGGCACCGTTCTTCTTTGGCGGCGGGGCGGGGGTGCCGTCATCATCGGCATCTGACTCCGCCTTGAGCTTACCGTTGCCGTTCACTTTGGACGCGGAGACGGTTGTGGCGGCATGTGCGCCGGGCATTGCCACAGCGGCTGACGAGCGCTTGTGAGGCGAGGATGCGAGCGGCACGTCATCCTCGCTAGACGACTCTTCCTTGTACGAGACCCGTTTGCGTTTCTGCCGGGGTGGTTGGCTCGACAGAGGCGTGGCCTGAGCCTAGGCAGGCAAATAGAGACAAATTGAGAGTCCTTCACTGGAATTTGGTAAAGTGGCACTCACCAGCGGAATGTCGTCCTCGTCGCTTGAGACGACCTGCTTTACTTTGCCATTGCGGCCATTGACGTGGACATTAGGAGCAGACGCCAGTGGCCGGTCATCGTCCGACATCATCGCAGTGTCGTTCGTCATCGTCGGCAGTCGAAAGAAAATAAAAAAGCGAATAAGTATATACAACGACGGAGAGTGAGGGAACAGCGAGCACTTGAGCTCAGAGCAAGGTAAGGAGGCTGATGGACTTTGACAGCTGATGCGTTGAAGTTCCACTGACCGGCCCTAAAGTGCGTGACTCTCTCCCACATTGCCATATACGGAAGTGCCAGCTCTCCTCGCTGATCCAACCAAGTGAGTCCCATTACAGTCCTGCTCGTCGTCCCTCGTGTTGCTGAGGCCTTGTCCGTCGTCGCAGAATGTCGAATCCACCCATGTTCCGCGACCCGTGGGCCAAGCTCGACGCCTGGCGAACCCACCCACTATTCTCCAAGACTACCATGCTTCGCAATCTCTTCCCTGGTTTCGGCATCGCCGTCGTCGCGTTTACCGGCTATGTCATCGCTGAGAACGTCTATCTAAAGGGAAAGAAAGTAGAGGAATCGCATCACCATTAATGCAACGTGCGTACAACCCACCGCGATTGTTCCGCATTTGACCCCAATTAGCCCGCTTAGACCGGAACGCGCTCGGATAGCCAAGCGGTCATCTCTTTGTAAACAGTTAGAGACCGTTAGCCGCTTCTTTAACGAATTCGCTTGAAATCTGCCTGCCTGTCAATTTCCAAACTCCCGTCCTGTCGTTCCTGAGAGTTCAAGGTCCTGCAGCTGTTTGCCTTGTTCTGCGTCTACGCCCTGGCCTCTGTGGGCACCACTTGCGTATGCCTGTGTACCTTTAGACGTGCTCACTATAATGCACTCGCCGTCTCTGCATATTGATGCGCCACGCAGTTACCAATTGAACAGGCATCGACTCCAATCTCCTTGATTCCCGCAGAACATGCTAACCACAATGAGTTATCTCTTGTTCTTGGCTCAGTGAGACATTTGCTATGACAGTACGGCGACAATGCCCAGGCGCGAACCTGATTTTGATTACTTACTGTTCAGTCCGGTTTGCGGAGGGCTTCCCCTTCGTTCTAATTGGATTGCTAACTCTAGGCTTAACCCCATGTACTGTGGCTAATATCGGTCTTCTACGGCCAGTATTCCTGAAGGAATACAGTCTGTGCGCATTTCTTCGACTCCAGAAGCTCCATCTAATTTCCCACAGCAGTATATTCAGAGATCCTCGTGTCTTTTAGACAAACCCTTTAGCAGCAAAGTTGCCAAGCTTCGCTATGAGGGCGCTGTCTCGTGTCAAACACGCTGCTATGATCATTATCTAATGCTAGCTTTGAGATGACTCTCACAGTTACCCTCAAATTCTCCTACTTCTTGGTTTGCCGTAAAGCGACAGGTGCCCTAGTGAAAAGCGCCTACTCAAGGTGACAATCGGCGTTCTGCAGGACTCCAAACGGAGAGCCCACAACCCTACATCGTAAGTTCGCTTGCTTCTGCTCTTCAAACGGGCTCACACGGTATTTCCAATCCATCTGGAATAGGCTAAGTCGCCTCGAGGCCGCCAAAGCAGGCATCGCATCAGTACCTCCGATTTAAAACAGTCCTGATGCAAGAGCGGAACACATCTGGCCTTTCCCTCCGAGACATTCCTCGCTCTACAATATGCTTCCGTCGAGATTCAATACTATAATATTCGACATCGGGGACGTACTCTTTACGTGGTCTTCGTCCACGACTACCAGTATCTCCCCCAAAGTCCTTCGACGTATCCTTGCCTCCCCGACGTGGGAGGACTACGAGCGCGGCAGGCTTTCAGAGGATGCGTGTTACGACCTCGTCGGCGTCGAGTTCTCTATCGACCCGTCAGAAGTTCGACGGGCCTTCGACCAAGCCCGCGATTCTCTTCGATCGGACGAGGAGATGACCGCGCTCATTCGAGAGCTCAAGGCGCAGGACAATCGGCTGCAGGTGTACGCCATGTCGAACATTTCCTCAGCGGACTACAATGTTCTTCAGACGAAGCCGGCAGACTGGTGGCTCTTTGATCGCATCTTCACATCGGGTGCTGCGGGGGAGCGCAAACCCAACCTCGGTTTTTATAGGCACGTTCTAGAGGAGACAAACGCCAACCCTTATTCAACCATCTTTGTCGACGACAAGCCAGAGAACGTCCTCTCTGCCCGATCTCTTGGTTTGCATGGGATTGTCTTTCATGATAAGGCGAAGGTTAAACGCGCCCTTCGCAATCTTCTTGGTGATCCCATCGTTCGTGGTCGACAATATCTTTCGAACAACGCTGGAAAGTTGTACTCAGTGACGGACGGAGGGGTAGAACTGCGGGAAAATTTCGCTCAGCTACTCATCCTGGAATCGACAAGCAACAGGTTCGAGAACAACGAGCTGCGCCTTTGACCGCCCTAATGTGTGCCTAGATCACTGGTAGATCTCGTTGAGCATCCTAGAAGATGGAACTTCTTTCAAGGTGAACTACCCTATATTCGTAATATTTTAGTCTTTATTGATCCATTCATTCTTAGGCAAGGGCCAATTAACCACGGAAAACTTTCCGGATGACATGGATACTACGTCTTTGGGATGCACTATCATGCAACGCGACAAATCCCTCGTCTCTGGCATCTTGGACGAGATCCTTGAGTATGTTGACTCGTACGGTGTTGTTCAGGTATGCAGATCCTTGTTTGATGAAAAGCTCCCGTGGGCCCAATAATAAAAATACTTCAGACCTACTTCGATCATAATCGACCACGTTTTGATCCAGTTGTATGCGTGAACATCCTCAGCTTGTTCTACTCGCACGGTCGCGGGGGCGATCTGGCGGA
Organism: Mucidula mucida; assembly: GCA_015501055.1. Classification (NCBI taxonomy): domain Eukaryota; kingdom Fungi; phylum Basidiomycota; class Agaricomycetes; order Agaricales; family Physalacriaceae; genus Mucidula; species Mucidula mucida. Next base: position 62,617 of record JADNYV010000046.1, read on the forward strand.
CACGCTGCAGTGGGTGTACGGCGTGCTCATGAACCGGGCTTACCTCGATGGGACCCGTTATTATGCAACGGCGGAGTGCTTCCTCTTCTTCCTTACGCGTCTCCTGCAGAAGACGGGAGACACGGATTTGCACAGTCGCTTGCGGCCCCTGCTGAAAGAGAGGGTAGCGGAGAGGATCGGCGTACAAGGTGATGCGCTGGCGCTGGCGATGCGGGTCTTGGTCTGCGACTATGTGGGCGTGAGGAACGAGGTTGATTTCCGAGCGCTTCTTGATCTTCAGTGCGACGACGGAGGCTGGGAGATTGGATGGATGTACACGTATGGATCCTCCGGGATCAAGATTGGCAATCGGGGACTTTCTACCGCGCTTGCGATCCAGGCCATCGAAGCTATGCATGCCCTACCGCCTTCACCATCGCCTACCATTGCTGCATCGGAGACAGTCGAGAAGAAGGAAGTCAACCGGAAGCATTTCTCGCTTAGAAAGACGAGGCATCAGCGAAGTGCCTCCTTCCGAAAATCTCTATCATGGCTGGTCGGGGTGGGGAGGATGCCTGCTGTGATTCACGTATAATGACCTATTTCCCTCCTTCACGAATCGGACAGTCTATAACATGTACGGTAGACTTCTCCTCTGTTGTTGTACTCTCTGTAACAGGTACATCCGGATCATTTTGTACTACTATGCTCGCTCTTGTTACTTAGGATACTAATTAGCACTCTTCGTCATCCCAAAATTGAGTCTCAAGGACGCCCACAAAGGTACTGCTTATATACAGGGTTATTCGTCTCCTCGACGTATGTGTAGTTGAGTTTTTTCAGAAAGGCATCAAATGCGTCGCTTTCTGAAGATGGCACTTGAAGCGCCGCTAATACTTTACCGATATCTGAAGCTCAAATGAGTCGACGCTAGGGCGCAATGATACACGTACCAGCGCCGTGATTTCTATAATGGAACATTGTATATTCCAGTCATGTTGAATTCCAAGAAGGAAATTGCGGAGAGCATTCGGACGTTCAGGAAATTCTGAAGGAATGTGACTTTAGTGTCTACAAAGTCAATAATACATGACGCACCAAATCTCAAGACGCGTTCGTCAGGCACCACTTGAGAACCGCCGATCATATAACGACCATGGCTTTTGGCGAATTCGTCGTCGCTGATGTCAAAACCTTTCATATCTTCTTGGGAGAGATCGGAGAGCAGTTTGTTGATTTCTGTGGTGCGATCGTTTGATTCCAGTCGGATGGAAAAAATGATGTGCGCTCTATCAGAAGGACTGTAGCAGTTGTAGCGATATATAAATTCTGTGATCGCTCTAGGATGGATGATGGTATGGAGACGGATAAAGCTACGAAAGGGTCAAATTGTGGGCTCGACAAAAGCAGAAAAAGGAACCGCACCTGCCTGGCTTTTCGGGTATATCAACACTGATGAGGGCTTCTCTACCTTCGCCGAGTTCAGCTCGCTCTGCTACGAAGCGCAGTCTGTCGAAATTCATGTTGGCGCCACTGACCACAGCAACGAAGCGTTTCTGGGCGCCAACGAGGTTGTTGTCTTGTATATAACGTTTGAGTCCTGCTAAGGCTAGCGCACCCGCCGGCTCTGTCACAGATCGCGTCTCTAGTAAAATAGAAGTTAGCAGAAGTAATGATGAGTCATCCAAACGCTTGCCTTCAAAAATGTCTTTGATAGCAGCACAAATTTCATCGTTGTCGGTCTTAACGACACCATCGAGTAGCTCCTTGCAAATGCGAAATGGTTCCTGCCCGACGATTTTGACTGCAGTTCCATCGCTAAAGGGACCAACTTCCTTCAACAGGACACGTTCTCCGTTCTGGAGGCTTTGATCCATAGCATCGGCGTCAACGGTTTCGACGCCAATGACTTGGGTGTTCGGTCCACCGATCCTTTTGACATATTCGCAGATACCGGCGACAAGTCCACCACCACCGATAGCAGCAAATATGCCATCGAGAGTCTCGGAACTGGTCATTTGCTTCAGGATTTCCATACCGACTGTACCCTGTCCGGCAATGACTAGAGGATCATCGTAAGGTGGGACAAAAGCAAGCCCGTGGGTCTCGGCTAGTCGTGCACATTCGGCCTTGGCTTCGTCAAAGTCAGAGCCATGTAATATGACCTTGGCACCCAGACGAGAGACGTTGCGAACTTTGATGGACGGGGTTCCACAGGGCATGACAATAGTACACGGTATGCCCAGCCGGGCACCTGAGAGCGCGACACCTTGCGCGTGGTTTCCTAGAAGCCGTGTAAGAAATTTCCACTGTCCCCAGGGCGAAAAAGCGATCGCGATTCAGCAGAATACGCACACTGACCGGCACTGCAAGTCACGACTCCCTTCCACCGTTCCTCTTCTGTTAAACTCGCCATAAAGTTGTACGCTCCGCGGATTTTGAAGCTGAAGACCTCCTGGAGGTCTTCTCGCTTGAGCCATATTTCGTTGCCCAGTTTTGCGCTCAGATTCGAGGCCAGGACAAGGGGTGTTTCCTTCAAAATATCATAAACTTTGGATGTCAAGATCAGGCGCAGATAATCTGGCGTTTTGGACGATAACATGTGATGTTTCGCGAGTCGTTGATATGGAAGAGGCTCCGGCGCGTGCGATGCATATTCAAGGGTAGCGCCAGGAGCCATGGTGGTGAGAGGAGATGAGGACGTGACTCGATCAGTTTACGAATAAATACCGAAGCATCACAAGTTTGGCAATGACTTGAACCAAATTCAACCGCTGATGCTGTTTGCAGCCAATGCTTATTCTTTGTTTCCTACGTCGGACTCGTGTATAGTAATATGCTGAGCTACTTAAACCACTTCGGGTGGCTTGTTTTTAAATCCAGTTCGTGCACACTACCTTCCCGAGCATTAATATGTGTCTTCTGCTGAATTGACGAGATTCAACTTGATGAATGGATACGATGTAGAACACTTACATGATCAGAAGCCCTGTTATCAATCCTGACAACGGCAGATCGGTGAACATCTGTAGAACATTCATATTCTGGTCTTAAAATGACTTATAGTCACTCACGAATGCCGTTGATGTATGTCTGGGCATGGGAAGAGCCGCTCTCGAACGAATCCGAGTAAGTGTTGGGAACGACGCCCAATTGCAACTCGTGGCGTTTGTTCAGATTCATGAGCTACAGCAATACTAAATTGCTTGATGCATCGAATTAAGATAGACGAAAACATACCATCGTCAACGCATAGATACGTCCCAAACAGAACGCAAGGCCAACGGAGACTGGATTGGACATGATCAGTTTGGGCTGCCGAGATGTGCGGTAACAAACGCGCCGTTATTGTCCATATCACTGAGGTAAACGCAAAGTGCAATGGTTGCTACAATAGAACCAGGCGCACCGGTCTGAATGGCACCGACAGAAAGGCGCCTGATCAAGCTGAAGAAACGTGAATTGAATGACCAAGTACGTACGAATATGCAGACCAACCTCTGGCTGTTCTTGAATGTCGATTTCATTGTATGGAGTTGGTAGATAAGGGACACAGCAATGAAAATATCCGCCGCCGCGCTAGCACCTAACCAAACCCTACATCAAGTTCAGACTCTGCAATGTTTGAATATGGGACTCTCCGCTTACGTCACAGGTATCCTGACGGTACTACGTTCATGGTAGAGGGGATATTTGACAATGGTGATTGCTGTTGCGATAGCTCCACCGAACTACCAAAACTCCTAGTTGAGCTTTGAGGCCAATGCTGAAGAGAAAACGTACAGCAGTGAGTGAGATTAATGCGAGGCAAGGAGTGACGAAGTGGTTGCGGGACCTTTGAGAAAACTCAGTTCTAGTTCGACGACAAAATGCGACTATGAAACTTGCAGATTCCAGAAGCGAGTGATCAAAAAAGTCTGCACGACGGCAGCAGATGCACCAGTGGTAGACAGATATACTGGAATGGGCTGTGTGAAGTGTAAACGAAGAAAATGAATCATGCAGCGTCTAAAACTAACCCAGTATTGATTTGACAGATACTCCCTGTCTCCCCAGTGTGTGATTGTGTACTATGTACCGTTGAGAATTGAGGCGTGCTGGCGGAGTAGAAAGGCATACCAAATACACGCATGCATAGTTGCCAAAGGTCGACAGCGTATCTATGAAGAAGACAAGAACAACAAGAGATTTGAAAAAGTTGTTGTCGTTCCTGTAGTGTCGAAAGTAGTGTATGACCTGTTGAATTTCGAGCATGTACAAGAACTGATGTCGGCCTATTAGGAGCGCAGATGGTGTAGACGCAGTGGAGACACAGACCGAGTTTGCCCATGTCCCAACAACCAGAGCACTGGCATGAGATCAGTTGTCGTCTTCACCAGTGAACAATGAGATGGCTTGCCCGATAGCTTTGTCGATACCAGAGATAGGCATGGTTGGGGAGGTGGGAAACCACGGCTAGCGAGCAGCAATGTAAGGCTGTCTTTTAAGATCATTTGTACGAGAGTGCGGAACGAGCTACTGAATGTGATAGCGGCGGGAGACGGGCCTAGATGTGGACATTTGAGACACGGCACAATTGCGACCATTGAAAGAGCGTGGGAGACGCCGAGAGCAGGCTATAAGTTACTGTAGATCGACGAGATAACAGTGCATATGACAATGATTCGCGTGGTTGGGGGTACAGGAGGTATGGATCCGCTGATGCGCATCTCTGAAAGTGTTTTCTGATGTGCAGCATCTCAAAGTTAGTTCCTGGCGAGGGCCCTCCATCGTTATGTCTCAAGAGTCGGAAATCTCCGAGGCCGAGGCCAGCCCTGAGCCGCCGATTAGGGAAGCACCGTGCACAGACCATATCTCATCCTCTGACAGTGAAAGCAGCCAGGTGATGGCACAGGCGTCTTCCATGGGTCCCCCACTGTCGCCGCGAGAAACACGTCGTTCTGGTCGTCGCTCAGCCCATTCCGGCTCGACGAGCACATCCAAGTCACCAGACTCGGACCCGATGCCTCGTCCCAAGGATGGGCCACAGCGTCCATCGCTACCATCGAACAACAGTGGCGGCAGAGGCAAGCGCCTCAAGCAGGAAGATATGGACGATGCCGTCGTGGACCGCAAGAATGGCCATTCTGGCTCTACAACGTCCTCCAGTTCAGCCCAAGGTGCGCCCACCGGTCGGTCGAGGCGCAAAAAGAAGGACAAGGACGAGGATGTCGTGCCAGACGACCCGCCTGAAGACATGGTGGACGACGAGCTTGCCCAAGACGAAGACGAAGAGCAAAGTGTTACTCGTTGTGTTTGCGGCAGCACTGGTGTGTACCATTCTCGTTCAAAGGTGCCTCGCTAACTCTCATTGTCCAAGGAGAGGACGACCCGGATGCTGGTGAATTCATGGTTCAGTGCGAGACGTGCAAGGTCTGGCAACACGGTCTGTGTATGGGTTACGAATCAGAGGATCAGCTGCAGTTCGACGATTATTATTGCGAACTCTGTAAACCTGAACTGCACGCAGATCTCTTCAAGTACGCCCGTCATTTGGTCTGAATATCTATGCCCTAACGCGCTGCTATCAAGGAGACTATCTCGTAAAGTCCGCCAATCGTCGACCACCTCCCACCACACCGCGGCCGCTGGAAACCGTATGTCCCGGTCGCACTCTCCCTCCCATTCTAGACAGCAGGCGTCCAAGCGCAGAAATACGATGAACAGCCGCGATGCTGCATTTGACGAGAACCTAAAGGAGATTCTGGAAAGCACGGCGCACGAGGCCGATGGCACACATGACTCCAAGGTCGACAACGACGACGAAGACATGGAACCAGCACCTACGGGTCGTAGAAAGCGAAAGCGCGCAGACGATGACGCGTAAGTCCTGTCCGTCTACATTCCACAAGGTCTCCTATTGATAATATCGCAGTCCTGCCAAAAAAAGAACGAGATCGGCTTCGGTTGGTTCGGAACAACGCGCAAGTTCAAATATTGCGCGAAGCGAAACACCCATGCCAAGCGCCATGAAGACACCGGTATTATCTGCTCCTCCGGTACGTCCGTCAGGACGGGGAAAACGTGGAGGAGGTCGTAAAGCGGCCGTACTGCACAGTGATGTCCCTGTCTTGAACGAAAGTGGAGAAGGTGTGTGCCTTCTTGTTCTCTAACCTTGAACAACGCATTGACGTGATGTCTCCAGTTGTGGCTTCCGCCCCAAAACGCGGCCATGGTCGTGGCAAAGGCGGTGGCGCGAAAAGAGGCCACGCTTTGACGGCTCCTGCAAGTGCGGCTGCTGAATCACGCAGAAATTTAGCAAACGGCGCAGGTAGTACTGGTCAATCCCACGCCGAAGGATCTCGTGCCTATCGCAATTCTCATGCCTACGTCGTATCCCAACAACCCCTTTTGACGTCGTGGCACCTCCCCGACTACCTTGCGCACATGGAAAACATCTTCCCCACTTCCACCCCTGCCCCGTTGGAGGTACCATCGACCGGTGAAAATGGTATCGAGCTTATTTCAGAGAGAGGAGTGAAGACCAAATGGCCTGGAAAACGCATGAGCGTTATAGACATGAACAAGAGGGTCAGGGCATTGGTGGAATGGGTCGGTCGAGAACAGGCCAGTGCATCCGAACGCGTGCGTCGGCGGGAGGCTTTAGAAGAGGCTCTAAAGCAGCAAGCTCTCGATGAAAATGCGATGGTGGTAGATGGTATTCGGACGCAGTCACCGCTCCCGCTCCCGCGTCCCAGCTCCACAGCACCTTTCGAGAAATTTGGGTCTGCTGCTTCGTCCGGAAAGACCATGAAACTGATGGAAGAGCTTATGGAAGAGCTCATCAATTTCCAAGAACGGTTCGGGCGAAGAGGTTGAGCGGATGCACGTCTTTTCTTGGTTCTATCTGTCGCATTGTTCCTACTTGCATATATGTATAATTGTACTAGTCTCCGGTTGTTTTCATACAGTATGTGTTCCGATATTTACTGTTACAATGTACCTTTGCTCGCTTCGATGAATGCCCATGAAGTGTGAACGCCATCTCCTCCCAGTTTGGTCACAACTCCGTCTTGTTCCAACTTCCTAAGATGCAAATTCACTCCATGTGCTGCTGGTAACCACAGGTTCTCCGGATAAGCCGCATAGATTCTGGCAACCAATGTCCAAGTTGTCCAGTTACTGTCTGATGCTGAGCTCTCCATTTCAGATGGGGAGGAGCGAAGAACCTCGAGGATTTGAGTCTCGCGTTCCAATCGGTGCTGGATGTAAGTGGATATGGTGTCTTTACCAGATTGTACTACGGGGCCGTGGCCAGGATAGAGCACGTCGTAGGACATGCCATTTCCGGCCCCAAAGTCTAGCATTTTGCGTAGACTAGAGATATAGGTGGAAAGATCTTCAAATACTGCGGTACCTTGTCCGAGAACGGTGTCCGCGGTGTATAGAGCACGGTCAAAAGGGAGGTAAAGACAGACAGAATCGACAGTATGACCTGGCGTGTGAAGAATTTGTAAGTTGTTGAGTGATTGTCCCTCAATGAGGTCGTGGAAAGGATTTCCTTCCAGAGATGGGAAGAAGGAGTTGGGGGGTAGGGACTCTAGTATAGAGGGCAAAGTGACGGAGGAATGAGACTGCAGCTGCTTCCCTTCGGGTATTGGGAACTTGTGCATACGAGGCGGTTTGAAAGGAATCCCTGGCTTGGTTTCGTCCCAAAGCCTACGAAGGAGAGAAAGAACAGCAGGGATGCCACCGACATGGTCATGATGCCAATGAGATATCACAATATCAGATATGTGCTGTTGTTGGGGATCTGAGAGAGATGCAGTTTCTCGGAGGGCAGATTCAAGAACTGGAATATAGTCATCACGACCTTCCCCAGTATCTATCAGAGTGTATGGATTCTTGCTTCCAACGATGTAGGTATTAGTGCCTGCAGAGACATCAAGCCCAGAAAGTATTTCTGAAAACAAGTCATTCACCCTGTAGAGTAAACTTTCCTGGGTTCTGGGATTGATGAGTAAGATAGAATGAGTGTTGATTGTCAGACTTACTTGGCCAAGTACTCTAACCACATTGTCGCTAAGCTATGGAAAGTGAAGCGCGGTACTCTCGCAATGGAAGAAATTCCTACTCTAGTGATTGACGCGAGAGCCTCGAGCTTGTCCATGACGGTGACTTCAGAGTGATCGAAGTTGTGTGCACGTGTTTGGATTCCTGCTAGTTGACCGCCACCACTGTGCACGTACATCATGTCCTCGCCCAATGGCCCTTCGTCGAAGAGAAAGAGGTGTGGACTCCTCTACTATCTCGCAGTTTCATTATTCTAATGGTAACTCAAAGGTCGGATTCCCCTCCTCAAAACGACGACTATCCACCCACCTCACGACGTCGTTCGAAATCTCCCCGTACCGACATTAGAGTCGCCGATATCGACCCAGTGCGAAAGGCGGAGCGTGAGCGCCAGCTCGCTGCACGTGTTGCTGCAATGGAACTCGAAAAGTCGGACAAACCAAAGGATGTGGAAAAGAGCAGAGAATCCGACGCACAGGCCGAGTTTGCGAAGCTCGTCGGATCTCGTTCTGGAGGGGTGTATATGCCCCCAGCTCGCTTACGTGCGCTCCAAGCAGCTGCCTCCGCCGACAAAGCCAGTCCAGAGTACCAACGACTTTCATGGGACGCCCTCCGCAAATCCATTACGGGTATTGTCAATCGAGTCAACATCACCAATATCAAGGATATCGTCCCCGAGCTGTTCTCCGAAAACCTCATTCGTGGTAAAGGACTATTTGCTCGTAGCATTATGAAAGCTCAGGCGTCGAGTTTACCATTCACCCCGGTATTCGCGGCCTTGGTGGCAATCATCAACTCCAAAATTCCTTCAGTTGGCGAGCTCTTGTTAATGCGGCTCGTCAGTCAATTTCGCCGTGCATTTAAAAGAAACGACAAGGTGCGTGTCGGAATGATTGGCGTTGAATATACTCTAAACACAAACACAGATCGTCTGTCACTCTTCGACGACTTTTATTGCTCATCTCGTCAACCAGTCTGTTGCCCATGAGCTTATCGCTCTCGAAATTCTGGTACTACTTCTTGAAAAGCCAACCGACGACTCTATAGACATTGCCGTCAGTTTCATGCGGGAAGTTGGTGCTTTGTTGGCAGAAAACTCGCCCAAGGCCAATGCTTCCATTTACGAACGATTCCGCGCTGTTCTTAACGAGGGCACGATTAGTCATCGTGTCCAGTATATGATCGAAGTTCAAATGCAAGTTCGGAAAGACAAGTACAAGGAAAATCCTATTCTCCCCGATGGATTGGACTTGGTAGATGAAGATGACCAAGTAACCCATGAAGTCCAGCTCCAGCAAGAGTTGAAGGTAGAGGAGGGCCTCAGTACGTTATCGTCTCTCTGTCGACACCAGAAACTCCTTACACCATTACCAGACATTTTCAAGTTCGATCCGAACTATCTTGAAAAAGAAGAACAATACAAGTCAATCAAGGCAGAGATTCTCGGGGAAGATTCGGAGGAAGACGATGAATCTGGTTCCGACGAGTCCAGCGAGGCAGATGAACACGAAGGTTCGTGCCATATATCATCCGTCATTTTACTTCTTTTCACAGATATCAGTTGCTCCTGAGAAGGAGGGTATTGAGGACCGCACGGAAACCAATCTAGTCAATCTTCGTCGCACCATCTATTTGACTATCATGAACGCCCTCAACTACGAAGAAGCGGTCCACAAACTCATGAAAGTGCAGATTGAAGAAGGGCAGGAGGTTCGTTCCTTGTAACGTTACATGAGCCAAACTCACGCAATATTCTAGATTGAACTCATCAACATGATTATTGAGTGTTGTTCGCAGGAGCGCTCGTACTCAACTTTCTATGGTTTGATCGGCGAACGGTTCAGTAAACTCAACCGGGTCTGGACTGAATGCCTCGAACAAGCCTTCAACAACTATTACACTACCATTCATCGCTACGAAACCAACCGACTTCGTAACATTGCCCGATTCTTTGGGCATCTCATGGCTACGGATTCTATATCCTGGGTGGTCTTGGAGTGTGTCAGAATGAACGAAGATGACACGACATCCAGTTCGCGTATCTTCGTTAAAATCATGATGCAGGAGATGATGGAGAGCTTGGGTCTAAAAGTATTGGTGGAACGCTTTAAGGATCCCGAAATCAAGCATGCATGCCAGGGAATGTTCCCAACGGATGTGCCGAAGAACACTAGGTTTTCTATCAATTACTTCACCAGTATCGGTCTTGGCGCTATCACGGAGGACATGCGTGAATACTTGAAGGTGTGTTTCTTTTTCGAATACATGTTCGGTCACTCATTTATTTCAGAATGCCCCGAAAGTTATCCTTGAGCAGAGGCGCATGTTGGAGGCGCAATCCTCGGATTCGGATTCTTCAGATTCAGACTCTTCAGACTCAGATTCGTCGTCGGATGATTCGTCGGACTCTGATGATTCTGTTGATTCAGGTCGGCTCGCCGTCGTGGTGAATCACCACCGCGTCGGCGTCGCCACAGTTCAGTAGATTCCAGGACGTCCGTTCGAAGAAGACGTGATTTGCCGTCGCCTGTTCGCAGACGGCGAGACTCACCTTCGCCGCCCAGGAAACGACGCGATTCGCCTTCGCCGCCTCGTCGAAGAAGAGACTCTCCGTCACCTCGGCGCGTTCGCTCTCCTTCACCACCTGCCCGTCGCAGGGACAGACGGGACTCTCCCGACTATCGTCCTTCTAGGCGCTCGCCTTCGCCTCCAAGGAGAAGGGATGTCTCCATGTCTCCACCTCCTGGAAAAACGAGGGATTCCGGATATGGAAACAGGGCACGGTCTCCCCGGCGCGAAAGTGGAAGAAGGGAAGGTCGTTATCATTGATTCTGGTATTGTAGCTGTACAAGTACTGTTAGTATACGCAAATACTGGGCTGCGTGCATCGTGTTATCACTCAAATGACATTACGTAACCAGTACTGCTCTCGTTCTCTGTCCATCAAGCCTGTCGACGGAATGCAGTCCACCGTCGACGATGCTCAGTCTGTAAAGACGGAGGGAGATGCAGCCACCATCCGAGCGACGTCAACGCAGTTTTCCGACCACGAAGACGATGAGGAGGACGATCACCCCGGAGACTATTCAGCTCGCATGGAAGAGTTGCTGGATGATGACGACGAGTCTACAGATGCACGCGGTCTTCAAAACGACTCGGATGAAGAGGATGGTTTTGAGTACACAGGTGTCGACGCTGGTGACACGTCGGCGTCAACAGGATATCGCGAACGATTACGGGACGTGCTGGGTGAGACGGATTCGGAGGACGAGAAACTCGAGGTAGAACAGTCTCTAGTCATTGAAGAGGTGGACAGCACTGTTGACGCCACCGACGACGGCGCGGTACGTTCTCAAAGAGAAACTTTGCTTTCTGTCCTCATATTTCCCAGGACCCGGACTCAGTGTCGGTGAACACTGGCTCTGTCTCGGATGTGTTGCCCACGACGCCCCGCACGGGTACGCCAGACTTGAATGGCTGGGCGGGAATGGCCCGGCCTTACCTACATCCCACAGTATCGCGTCTGCGGTCATATACTCCCGGATCGTCGCGCCTTTCTTCTGAACCCAGTGCTGGCAATCTTTCACCGTCGCTGTCCTTCGCGGGTCCATCGTCTACACCCTCGGCATTGTCGCGTGTGTCCTCCCATTCGAATCTGCACACCGAGTCAGTCGTGGATGAGCACGGCCTCCCTCAACCGACCGAAGGTCCCGCGGATGTCTTCAAATGGGCCGAACTCAGAGACATCGACCGTCAATTGAAAGCTGCTCACAAGTCTCCGAAAATCAGCAATATTCTCGGCGCCCCGTCTATAGGTCTACCAACTGTGCTTGCTGCGAATGGGTTGATCTGCATCGGGACCGACGAAGGCAAAGTCTGCGTCTTCGATTTTGACCAAAAGTTGAAATGCATATGCGGTGGTGACACTAAAAGTGTGGTGTTTCTTCGTTCTTTGACCAATCATGACACTGACTGTGTTCTCGCGCAGACACCGGTGCTGTAACTGCAGTCGCGTTGTCCTTTGATCAGACTTATGTCGTTTCGGGACATGCTACTGGCCTCATTCAGTTGTTTGAGTTGAAGTCTCCCCGCACGCCTGTGCGAAGCGTACAACCTACAACCGTCGCGGCTGTGGCGTCTGGTGTCAAAGAAGGACACGTACAAGGCTCCCGGATTGTGAGCGTTGGATTTGTTGCTGGAAGACACACGGCTGTCATTACAGCAGACGACCATGGTCTAGCCTTTATCACAGTTTGGGAAAGATGCTCTTCATTGAAGCCTCTGATATCCTCCGCATCCTCGGCAAATATGACTTGGAATCATTTGAATCTCCTTCCCGCAGTCAAGGTACTGCATCTGCTCTCCCTGTCCGCCGTCGAAAATCGAAATACTCCATCCTGTCCATGATGCCTCTTCCGTTGGGTACTGTATCACACCCAACAGACGCATACAACCTGGTCGCGTTGTTGACACCGACGAAACTTGTGGTGGTGGGACTGAAACCTACACCGAGGACATGGTTCAAGTGCACCCGAGAGGATCTGCAGGATACATCGCGGCGGAAAGGGCGCCATCTCAAAGGCTCCTTATCATGGTTCCCCAGTGTCCTCCACAACGTCAGCGGCAAGGTCAGCATAACAGATAAAACGGGCGATCTCATGCACCCTCGCCTAATGTATTCCTGGGGACGTACACTGTACATTATGCAGGTCATCGAGGCGCGGATAAAGCAACCGGTCCGACACTCACGGTCTGGAAAGGCGAGCGAGCTCGAGGTTGGAACAATCACCTTTGAGAACCTCGGTAAATGGACGTCGATAGAGGAAATTCTCTCTGCTCAGTGGTTCAATATCAATGTGAGTACCTTTATACTGTGTTGACTTGTCACTGAGGTATGCTCCGATTAGCAAATTCTGATGTGTACCGCAAAATCCCTTGAGATTTACGATGTCCGCCTCAAGAAACTTGTGGAGAGGGCGCCATTTGATGGTTTATCTTTGGTGTCACCATCCCTTGCATACACTAGTCAAGGTGCTACATCCTATGTAGACTCCGTTGGTGACATAGCGCACAGCATTCGCATCTATAAAGGAAGGATATATCTTCTAGTAAGCCTCTCAGTCTTGATTCCGGCTCATCTTCTCATTATGTCAAGGGGCGGGAAATCATCCAACGGGGTACACTGCTGACTTGGGCTCATCAAATCGTGAAATTCCTGGACAAGAATGACTCCTTGGGTGCGATTGAGATGGCTCGTTCATATTATCTGGATACGGCTCCTGGAAATAGAAACGACCTACCGGAGGCTGATGACATCCGCAAAGAAGTCATTGGCGACCGCATGCGACAATTATTGGCAGCCGCGACCGAACACGCTTTCTCTGAGCAAAGGATGCTTGACGAGACCCACATGACCCCGGATGGACGCGGGGTTGATAGGACAAACTTGTTCGAAGGCTGGTGGCAACGGCTTGTCGCGCGTGCATAGCTCTGGATGATTTCGAATTTCTCTTTGAGGACCTCTTCCAGCACTACGATGACGCGGGAATCACGCGTATTTACCTGGCCAGTTGGAGAAGTTTGTACTGGATAACGAAATACGCATCGTACCCCCGCGTATCACTCAGAGATTGGTCGCTATGCATGCCGAGGACGGTCGTCCTGACTTGGTGGAGCGAGTCATTTGGCATATCGATCCTGCGTGTTTGGATCTCAATCAGGCCATCCAGCTTTGCCAGCGACACCACCTCTACGATGCTCTGATATATGTCTACACCCGTGCCCTTCGTGACTACGTCGCGCCGGTGGTTGAATTACTAGGTTTGATGCGGAAGATCAACCAGCACCGCAGATCGAGGGAATCATGGAACGAGGAGAGTATGGAACCCCTTGTCCTGAATGCATACAAGATCTATCCGTACCTCGCCAATGTCTTGTCGGGGCTCACTTACCCCAGCGAGGAACCGTTACCCCCGGAGGAGGCGTTCCAGGCCAAGAAAGACGTTTATACATTTCTCTTCTTTGGTCGGTCAAGCATATGGCCAGCAGGGGAAGGTGGTAGACTGGTCCTGACATCAGATGAAGAAGGTGGCGAGGAACCACATATCCATACGCCCGAGTACTCCTTCGGTTTGACGCTGAATCATTCCTACATTCTCTGGACATAGCCTTTGAAGACTCGTACTTGAACGATTCTAAGGAGGTTAGCCGTCTCGTCATCATCTCCATACTGCTTGAAATCCTCTCTTCCCGTGATCTCTCTCCTCCGCCGTTACCTTTGTGAATATCTTCATCTCGCGCAATGTACCGAAATATTCTCAATTCCTCAAAACGATTCCCCTCAGCACCCTCCACGACATTCTCATAGGACTCGCATCCGATCCGGATGCAAGTACTCGTGAAGATCGACAACTTGCAGCGGAGTACCTGCTTTCCGCGTACACCCCTCATGAGGGCGACAAACTTGTCACCTTGTTCACTGATGCCGGCTTCTATCGAATCCTCAGAACATGGCATTATCAAGAGCAGAGATGGGCACCTCTTCTCGAAACCTATCTCGACGATCCCGATCAACATGCCTCCGAAATATACGGCAATCTGGACGAAGTTTTGACCCTTGCGTCCCCGTCTGGGAAACACCTGCCGCTTGAGCTCGTTATCATGATTTCCGACGAGCTCGAGAAGCTCCTCCAGATGAGCCTCGCCAGTACAGCAATATTACTAGACAAGCACGTCCCAGATCTTCATGAGCGCGCACTAGAGAAATTAGGACCTGATGGTGATCAACAACGATTCGTGTATCTTCAGTATCTGTTTGGGCCAGCGAAGACGGAGGACGACGACTACATTTATCTCCAGCGTGGCACGACACCGCAGTTTCATCCCGAGAAATTGTACGAAATATACATCTCCCTCCAGTGCCAATTTTCTCCCAAAGATGTCATCGAAGTCGCAAAGCATCTGTCCAGCGGACCGATGCAGTGGGCGGACGTCGTACAGATTTGTGAAGCCAAGGACGTTTATGATGCGGTGGTTTGGGCATTGGACCAGCAGGGTTTACCGATGCAAGCCATCGAGAAGGCTGAGACGTTCGAGAAGAAGCTGACATTGAAGGTTCTCGATGGGCTGTCAGGCGATGCAGTCTCGGATGTGGAGACCGCTTTGCAGGAACTTGTTGACCTGGGTCGAGCGGGGATCTCTGTCTGTTTCACTCGCTCTAATTCATCGTCTCGGGACGTTCCATTGGAGGACGTTTGGTTTAGACTGCTCAGCAGTCAGATCAACTGTATCCAAACCGTATCGGCTTCGTGTTCACCGGAGGCACTTTCTACTTCCCCTCCACATGATACTTCGCTGGAGATGGAATGGCGGGCACTGGACACCCTCCGCTCACTTGTGCGAGAGACATTCAGTTCACTTGTATCCATCAGTTCGACACGAGGGCTATCATTCCCCCGACTTTTCAAGCAGCTAGTCAACTCCGCCGCAGAGATGCCCTTGTCGAAGGGAACACACTACACTGAGTTTCGCACGATATTGACTGGGATGTTGGAATCGTATCGGTCAGAAGGAGACATGCTGTTCATAACCAAGCACCTGCTTGATCGAGACCTTTTCGAGACCGTTGCAGTTCATAATCGCGAACAGATTTGTGGGTGGAGGCCCTCTCTCGGGATATGTTCAGCGTGTCGCAAACCATTCGTTTCTTCAGACAAGTCGAAGTCGCACCTTCTTCCGATCGACGACATATCATTGTATCACGGACAGGTCAAATATACCATAGTACCTGTTCACCATCGTAGCATACTTCGTGGATTTATTTAATAATGCTGATTAGTTGGACCTTGAAAGTCTCTCACCTATACGAATGCTAGTGGATGAGCGTCTCGTTGGCTGACAAGCACCTCTAGTCCTTCTAGATTTTTCCCTCTGATTGAATTTCATTGAGCAGTTTACCTGCGAGAACCGGAAGGTATCCCCGTTCCGTGTTTGTGTGTCCACCTAAGCAGCATCAGAAGATAGAAGACGAACAACACACGACGTCGCCTCACAGAGAATTACGTGTTTTCCATCAGCCACACAGGCCAAAACCTCATGCTTATCGCACAATCAGCATCCTGGTAGCGCAGGGTCTGCAAACAGACTTACATGCGACATCTCACCGGTAAAATACACGTCTGCATCCTTGCCAGCGAGCATAGAACCGCCTGATCCTGCACATATACCAACAGTCCGAATGGTCTTTGAGGCATTGTTGGCTCCATACGCGACTTGGACTGTTTGAACGCGTCAGTCTCGACGATCCACGTATAAATACGTT
Source organism: Mucidula mucida (assembly GCA_015501055.1). Lineage (NCBI taxonomy): Eukaryota > Fungi > Basidiomycota > Agaricomycetes > Agaricales > Physalacriaceae > Mucidula > Mucidula mucida. The sequence continues at coordinate 78,968 of JADNYV010000046.1, forward strand.
GTAGACCAACTCTGAGATAGACCAAGAGTCTTTTTTATTCTTGAAATGACGATAGTCAGGTCAAGAGGGTCGGGAAAGGTGACCAGCCTGCCCTCTCCCCCCTCCGGTTCGCCGTTTGGCGCCTTCTTGATGCCGACAAGAGGTACACTGTCACCTACGCTTCTGTCAGGACACCCTCAGCTAGCCAATCATTGATACCTCCCCAGATGGAGTCGACCGATGTATGAGGGCTGTAAACAGAGATGCCTTCGGCGCACAGCGGAGGAGGGAAGCTTGCAGAGGATTTGACAGTGTCACTGACTTGAGACCCTTGAATATGGGGGGATGGTAGGATATAATGACCGGTGCCAACAGGTCGAGAGACTCTTGTAAACGGCGGTAGTAAGACTATGCAATGTTGTTAGTTGTAACATACCACGCGGAGAAAGGGGGGAACAGACTCAATCGTCAGAAGGACGCGATTGACGCCTTTGAGTCGTTGGGAGGGCGATTCTGCAGGAGACCTACTTAGACATGGTTCATATACAGTCAGTACGAAAGATGTACCTAGTATCAAGCCGACCTAACAAGTCATATGAGCGCGGTGGACGTGATTTCTATTTGACTTACGTTGTCCCAGGGCTCGGCCAGGCGCAGAGGGGCGATACGCTCCATCGCCTTGCAGACAGTTCTCACGAACGGTATCGAGGTCATCGTCGTCGTGCACAGATAGAACGCGTTTCGAAGATCGTTTCCCACGGCCCTTTCTCAATGAATGACGCTGAGCCTGGCTCGGACCCATTTCAGCTCGAACGTCTTGCAGAGGAGCTCGCGACAAGGGAGCTCACCCACGACGACGACGACGACGACGAACTCAGTCATGACCTGCCCGTCTTCATTCCGCTCTCCCACTCCAACCCGTACTTGACGGCCGACACTTTTGACATTGAGCAATTTCTGCTCTCTCGCTCCCATACATCGCTACAGGACCTACGGTCGGAGCTCCGGGACTACCTGTCTACACTCAAAGAGGAACTCGTCAAACTCATCAACGACGATTATGAGGCGTTCATCAGTCTGAGTACGGACTTGAGAGGGGAAGGCGTGCGCTTGGGAAAACTAAAGGCGCCATTAAGCGGCCTGCGAACCGAGATACTGGTGTGTCCCCTTGATTTGCGGTCTGCACGCGTTGACCGGTCCATAGGCTTCAAAATCCGAACTTCAGCTCACTCAAGCAGCCATACAACACAAGTTGGAAACCCGCGCCGTTCTGCGCGAAGAAAAGGTATTCTATTCCGTGAGATGTTCGGCAGACAACTCAGCAAGCAGGCATTGCTACATCTTCTTTTGAAAATATCAGAGTCCGTGACGCGACTTGAAGGCCTCCTTCTTATAGCTTCTCCCTCTAATGACGATACGGAGCCCATTAATGGCCCCAGTTTACTATCCACGCCGAGCACAGACAGCCAAGAAGACAAGTAGGGTACCCACATATTTCTCTTCAATTCCAAGTGACACGTCTGCAGAGCCCGCGGCAATCAAGCCAAACACCTAAGTCGAGTCGCTGCAGAGTACACCCAGCTTTTATACCACGCCGCGAAGGCTCGGAACGACAACTGCGCCTTTGTCGACGAGATGCAATGGGTCTGTAAGCTTGTCGATATTACACAATACAATAATCCTCATCGTGTTACAGCGGATTGACCGGATACAGTCGACCTTGTCTTCTGATCTCGACCACCATTTCAGCACTTTATTACAGGCTCTCACTGAAGGTAAAGGTGACCGCAAAACTCTCGATGCCAAGGATAAACTACCCATCGATTTAACGGAATGCATGCACACATACGATATGCTTGGGCTGTGGCGGGACGCTGAGGACATCATAAGACGGGACATTGTTCGCCGTTTTGTTAAAAAGGTAAACATTCCTCTAACTTAAAGCGCGCGCTCATGTATCCGCATTGAAGACGATATACAGCGGGGCTTTAAATGCGCCTCAATCACCTCTCGTACCTCATACGCCATTCAATCCCACCAGCGCTGGCTTCTCGGCGTCCTTACATCCTCCCAAAACACCTTACACCCCATTCACTGCGTTTCCTTTGAAACAGTTTTCGCTACCTTCTGCGGGCAAGCGGCACTCGCCTTATATGTCTGTACTGGAAGAGAGCGACGAACCCATCGCTAAATTGTACTGTCAGATTTTGAGATTCGTCGAGAGGGATCTATGCAGGATAATGGACATTGCGGAAAAGGTGTCCATCAAGTCACTTCCTGGTGGCCGTTTGACTCCTTTACTGTCTACTTTTCCGTGGAGGGAGACGGTAAAGGCTTTGAGATAATGGCCAACGTCGTGTGGGATGAATTTGCACGTGCCATCATGGATGAGCTCGGGAGCGTTGTCTTTTCCGTGGGCAAACCGAACGTCTTCCGAAAGGTCAGTCGAGCTTGTGATGAACCGAAAGTCCATTGACGTGGATACAGAACTACGACATAACTCAAACTTTCATACGATCTTTGGAGTATCTTGCGCCGGGCCATTCCGTGGAGAGCATGCGGACACATCCTACTTTTAATGCCTTCGAGCGTCGGTGGCAACTGCCAGTGTATTTCCAAATGCGGTGGAAGGAGATCGTGTCGAGACTGGAAGATGTATTGTCTGTGCCCAAGGTCGAGGCAAAGCTCAGAGGTATTCTTACTCTCAAAACATGACTTGCATGTGACTTGATTTCGTCAGGAAGCGATGCTTTCGCCACCACACAAGCTGATGCCGTTTGGATTGCCATTACCGCGTGCTGGAGTTCTGAGATATTCATACCTGAGCTGAGCCATCGGTTCTGGCGATTGACTCTACAGGTTCGTGCTGCATTCGTCATGAATGATACCAACTCAACATTCTCAAGCTCATTAGTCGCTTCAAGACATGGCTCACGGATAGCCTTTCTACATTGGAAAGGAAGCATATTGCTCCGCATTCGGGGGTGCCTCTCCGTTCTTCGACACCTGCTCCTCGGTCCTCAACGCCTGTCCCCCGCTCTGCGACGCCTGTTCCCCAGCCTGAAGCTGCTGCTGAGAGTGTGGCTACCGACGATGCGCATCTCATGCATTATACTGCCGCGATTCTCGACGTCAACATGATGCAGAAGTCCATTATTGAGCTCTGGAACGAGCAGATTAGTCGCATGCTTCCGCGAGTAGAGACGGTGGATTCTGACGTGTCGGACTATGAAGGTTGGTCTGGATTGTTCTCGAGCGGTCAACTGACTCACGACATCTTTAGTCGTGTTGCGACGCTCCCTGTCAAGTCTTTCCTCGTTGATTCCCAGCATCGACAAATGGATGGTATCGATATTATCAAGACGATGCTCAGACGCGTTGCATAATCTGAGGGGAATTCCTACGCAGTTCCGTGGCGAACGTGACAAGCGCCCACTCACGAAACCGAGCAAATTTGTCGCCGACCTTTTAGGCCCAGTGAAGAGCTTTTTCTCTGGTAACGGCACTGGAGCGTCCCTTCCCTCTGAGCTGCGGCGGTCGATAACGGAAAGAGTTTTTGTCACTGTGTTGCAAAGGTATAGCTTATCCCGAGGCCCCCTCGAAAGCGTTCGTGCTGATTTCTTGCATTCAGGTACTTGGCCAATCTTGTTGAACTCAAGAAGATCGAGGATGCACTACGTCGTCTGAAGAAAAACAAGAAACCCACATTCTCGTTGTTTGGAAATGCAAATGCTGGCAAGGATGACGAGGACGACGAGCGGATAAAAACGCAGATCAAGCTTGATGTCGATGTATTCGGTAAGGACGCGGTGGCCCTCGGAATATCAGTGCAAGAGGACGAGTCATTCAGGGCGTTGTGCGACCTTGCTGACAACTTTGATCGTATGTGATGTAGATCTTTTCGTGCTCCTAGTTGCTCACCGCCGCGCTAGACCTAGAGACTACGTGATTTAAGCCTTAAGGACGGCAGTCCTCCGAAGCTTACTGACAAAAGTTACTGTACTCGTATCCGTTGTATTTCGTCATAGTCGTTACTGTTTGCTAATCGTGCTATCGTCAATGTCGTGCCTGTCCACCACGCACATGTCATTTCTGTTGACGAACGCTCATGACTATTTACAAAGCCTGCGACTGGGGTAAATAATCTAATAAAAGGAGTTAATGCTCGTACGCACTGCTCTTCAAAGTGCTAAATACTCTTATCGTACTCTCGCTAAAATGTCGTCCTTCGAAGAGCGTAAATGGAACAGCGTACTGTCCCAAATTTTGATTTTGACCGGGTGCTAATCAACATTTCGAAGTTGAGTGAGCGAATGAGCTCGTTCCACGAATGGTTCAAACAAGAATGTACGTCTTTGTTACTTACATGACTTGGACATCCATTTCTCAACACATTCACAGTTAACACTCTGTACGAGGTGCGTTCGTTTCGATGTATCGTATCCCAGAGCTGTAATTGACGCGCTGCGTAGCTTGCCGATGGTTCTTTCAACAACCGCGGGATGAACCTATCCCTATACCTCCAGAGCGCCCGCCAATTCGAGCACCGTACGTCTACTACTGCCGCGCTCTCTTAAATCACCCACCTCATACTTCAACAGACTTGACCACGCACCACACGATCGAGGAGAGACACATATTTCCGGTTTTGGGAAAGAAGATGCCCTCCTTTGCTGCCGACCATGAACACATCAAGTCGCACGAGGGTATCCACGATGGTACGACGGTGTTGGTCTTGCTTGTACCGCACACTGGCTGACGCGGTTGCAAACAGGGCTTGAATCCCTTTCAAAGCTCGTGCGTAAGTGGAAACAGGATCCATCCACGTACTCGCCAGAGGAGATGAGAGCGTGCCTCGACGGCTTCAAAGATGTTCTGTTCACGCATTTAGATCAAGAGGTAAGGTTTGGCGGTCCACTGGAGCCTCTTTGTCTTGACGCAATCCAATCCACAGGTTGCTGATCTGCGAGGCGAAAATATGAAGAAGTATTGGACCTTGAAAGAGCTTGAATCGATACCCATGTAACAAACATAAACATAATACATGCGTAGTTTTAACGCGACCACAACATACACTTACACCATAGGGAAATAGCAATACATTTTTGATTCTCTCAACTCCGACTCAGTCTCGTACGCCACTCTCTTCGTCTTCACGTACACGGTTATTGCGGAACACCATGTTGAACCTTTTCTCACTCGCAACCAAAGCAACTCTTTCGTGTTTGGCGAATCGTCATCGGACTTGGAAAAGCACCGAAACATATTCAGGAAAACAGTTATGACCCACGTCGACGAGGTATCGGACTCCCACAACTTTCTGATGGACCATAAGACGATGCAGAGGGAGATGGTCAGGGAGATCCCCATGACAACTCGCATCCAGAGCACATCGGTTCCAAAGCACATCGTCACAAACGCAGCCGAGAAGAATAGAACGCTGTATTCGTGTCAGTATATAATCTAGAAAGATCAAAGCAGTCTCACCCCGACATCAGCAAAGCATACGGCAAGCTGTACAGGATGGCCAAGTTTTCGAAACCGGACTTGGAGACATACATGCGATGGAGGAAATCATGCTACTCGAATCATTAGTCTTTCGTCGCAAGGAGTCTTGTTGTACGCACCACTACATCAAGCGAATCGTGTTTCTTGGTCCGGTGGTGACGCATAAGAATCAGCGTCAATATAATGCCGCCAAGGTTGCTCAAAGTCGAGAGGAAACTGAAAATGTGCGCCGGGGATTTCAGAGGATGAATCTTCAAAGTGTCGTCGACAACAGGGATGGAAAGGAAGGATACATTGGCGGCCAGAAATACCGTGGCCTATCATGATTGACTATGTCAGTGACAAACAATGCTCAAGGGAACACTCACAAGGAGAATGTATTGCTTCCACTCAGCGTTGAGCTTATCGACTAAGGATTTCCATGCTTTCAGGGCTGTGATTTTATCTACCCACATTTCGTCTAGGGTTTTCAGGTGCGCATCAGGTGCATACAATAAAATCGGCGACAGGATCTTGAACAGGAGAGAGGGCGTCCTTTCAGCTTTCTCGTAGACGGAGTCTGAGAAGTTCAGTCTCGCATAAGGCTCTCCATGATAATTGATGATACGCCCATAGACTGAAAAGAGGCATGATGAGGTAGGGTGAACTGGATTCGGAACGTACTTACGCAGAAGCTCTGTAATGCGACCTGAAATGTGGAGTCAGATAAAATAGGCGTCAGAGTGATCTATTCAGTGCGTACCTAAAACCCAGGAAGAAGAAGGCTTATCGATGCCTGACGCAAATGAAGACAGTTGCTCAAGGGTCCAAGAAAAGAACATACGGCGAGCAGACTTGACATTCTTCATCATCTTGTCGAGCACGTCCTGAGAATAGTAGACCGTGGAGGTCGGTGAGGTGAGCACATCTGTCAAATGACGATTAAAATTAGTGCAGAGCCAGGTCAAGCTAACGGACCCAAGTGAGCAGTGGTCAACTTCAATTCAAGCTCGTCCCATTCACATTCGGTCGGCCTTCGGGCATGAGGGAAGTACGAGACGTGTCGGCTAGGATGCATCGGTCACTCTGTCTTGACTATCAGTTAGCGCTCACCGATAATAGCGTTCGAGGATGGCTACATAGACTTTAGTCATCCGTAAAGAACAAGAGAAGGGTGGCTTACATTGATGTAGATTCGGACCTAGTTTTGAGTCTTCACCACGCAGGGCAAAGTGGGCGATGTCAATTTCGAATTTTTCCTGCACATTGAGCCAGAAAATCAAGGATTTGTCGTGGTCCGCAACATAGTGGCAATATCTAGCACCGGTCGGGTCTCTTTCATCTTCTGGATCAAGACCGAAATCTTCAAATCTAACAAAAACATGGTAGTCGTCGGGCATCTGGCCGGCATTTTGTTCAACCGTGTGAGAGAGGATTCGACGAAAGTCTTTGTCAATGAACGTGGCAGTTCGTAAGTCCAGCATATTGTCTTCGGTTATGATCCTCTACGAACGTATGAGGATTACCAAATCGACTGCTGATACGTAGCGAGGGCTTACATCTTCTTTGTGCAGGTAGTACACCTTTCCTTCAACAGGATGAGCATATCGTTTCCAGCCGCTCGGAAGATTCCCACTGGTAGGCAAACGTCAGTCAAGCTTTGTGAATAAGACCATCGTACTACTTATCTAAAGTCTCTTTGAAAAGCCTGTGGCGCAAGGAACTTGATATCCGACGCCGTTTCTCCTCTACATGGAAGAAGTGAGCTATACTGGGATAGAGGAAACCTGGCTTACATATGGTTGATCCTCTTGTAATGATCCTCGCTTTTAGGGCACATTGGTTCAAAACGCCACAAGCCTCCATCATCTCCGTATTCTTCTGTACCAACTATGCTGAGAGAGTCGTCATGATCTGCTTCCGTAGTCAGAGAGGGTCCTGCTTGAGGAATGTCTTCTTCATGGGCGGCACTGGAACTGCTGTGGTCGCCAACATCATTGCATGCTCGATAAGCCTCATCTCTATAGCCTCGTGTCCTCCGCCTCAGTAGTCGGATGATCAACGAGATGGCGTCTGAGGCCATGATGACTATTTCAGGAGCGGGAACAGCCACCACCGGCCCACTGTGAGTGCAGCCATCGATGCGATTCAGGTCATCGAAAGGAGCTGATGTCGAGTGGTCGGTGAAGTTGAATGGCGCTTGATGAATGACCTTAACGAAGAAGCGAAGGGGTTGAAGCATAATGCCAGGAGGGTGCACCGGTCAAGAAGAACGAGAAAGATGATACTCCGGGTCTTATAACGATCTTGTGCTGTAGAAGCTAAGAAGACGACTGATGATGGCGTACAGCATTTAGCCTCGAGGTGAAGGTATCTAAGCGCCCCATCGATATCGTCCGTGTACACAAGTTGGGACGTGATAGCCGCGAAAGGACACGAGTTTTGATATTTCGTTAGTGATCAGAGAGCGATGTAACACGAGAACTGCGAGGGACGCGGCGGGAAACATCTGAGTTCGGAAGTAGCATGGCGGCAGAGCACTGATTCAGCATGCTGGTGTATCTGCTGGTAGCTGGTAGTTTCGAGATCGAATACCGTTATAAACCGTAGTAAAGGACTTTCTGCGCCACATTAACCGTGTCACTACATTCTCAATAAGTCAACCTCCCAGGGACGATACCAGATGAGAGGTGCATGACGAGGCGTCACTGGCAGCGTTGAGACCCAACAACATTACGTCGACTAAGCAGAAAGTCAGCTCAGAAGATTTCTGTTTCCTGTAGCGTGTTTAGTGTTTTTGACGCCAGCGGCGAGGAAATCGAAGTGAGTGTCCCAAAAAGGAAGGTATGCGATGTTGTGATCGGATGAAATGACGAGAGTGTGCCTCAACGTCATTGAGGATAACTACCGGCGGAGGCTAGAATTACCACCGTTCAGCAGACACAACTATGTTCTCGTCGGACACGATCACACCGATGAGATCGTCAATGCCTCGCCTCCAATACTATGTGGCGTCAAAAGGTCTCGCCTCTCTTTGTCTTTCACCGGAGTTACCCTTCGAAGTTTAAACGGCGTGACTCCACTTCAGTGTGGAGATTGCTGAAAGCGGACGCCCATCAGACGAGGTATATATTCTCAAGCAACTTCCGGGGCGCTCTACATAGAACTTCACTACTTACAACACTCTCAGCGCACTGCGAGATAACTTGGGCTACAGCATCATGACCACAGACACTCGTCCGTTTCCAGACATGCCCATTGATATTCTCCGCGAGGTCGTCGAGTGCGCCGCAAGCTCTGATCTCCAGAGCGCGCTTAGCTTGACGTTGGTTTCGAGTTACACGAGGCAGTGGACGCTCCCTCTCCTATACCACACCGTGCGCCTCTCCTCGTCGCGCGCCGTATCCACTTTTCATGAAACGCTCTCAACCATGAACACGGGCTCAGAGCGCTTGACACCCTCCATCCCTCTACATATCCGCGTGAAGAACCTCGCCATCTTCGCGTTGGGACCCATGGATAGCATTCACAGAATCCTGTCGACTTGCACTGATGTGCAGAGTCTTGCCTGCGGATTCTCTGTACAGCACATGCTTCACTTTGGCCCACGGCTCGTGTCACCGGCGCGTGAGCTGCATCTGCTAGGCATGTCCTGTCGGGATGGGATTCCTTTCACTGCGATTCCAATGACGACGACACACCTTCACATCCAACTCTCCCTTGACACACTACCGTATATGAATTGTGTCAATGACCACCTTCCAGAGCTTACGCACCTCGCGTTGAGCGTCCCCATCACTCATGTCAAGTCTCTTGGACTTGTGTTGTCCGTTATTGAATGTATACTGGAGAATAGCTCAGAGATTCAATTGCTGCATTTGCAAGTGATGGGCTTCAAGGGTGGCGAGTTGGTTGATACTATAGAGCAGTCACAGAAACGTGATTCACGATTCATTGTTTCCCGAACGCCTGGGGCGCTCTCACGGCAATGGATGGAAGCCCGCCGCTTGCCATATGGTGTCTGGCCCGCTGCAAGTCATCTCTAGTTTATATATCAGCCTCCATGTCATCCTATATGTTGTATTTTAGAGTGTAGACCTACGTTCGTATACGAATGAGAACCTCGCAAGGGTTCAGCACAGCCACATGACCTTGCTTGGCTTCCTGCAACGATGAGCCAACCCACACCACCTACGACAGGAGAAGTCACGAAACGACATGCTACAACTGCAGTTGACAAGCAGCGCATGCAGCTGGACAAACTGCTCAAGGATCCAGCCAAGGCAGCATTTATTCCGCCACCACCAAAGGAAAAGACAATACGTGCGGCTCGGGATATGATGAAAAACGTGCAGGGGTCCAGTGCAGGTGCCGGCAGCGGTGAATTTCATGTGTACAAGGCTGGTCGACGTAGAGAATACGAGCGACTGAAGATGTTGGATGACCAAGTTCAAAAAGTGCGTCGCGTGTCTGCTATATTGACCGTGTTATAACACGATCCAGGAAACGGATGAAGCCGAGTTTGCTAGGCGTCGACGCGAGACAGAGGCTGTAACGGAGGCCAAGACAGCCAAGAATCGCGCAAAACGGCAGAAGAAGAAGGAGCGGTCAAAGAAAGCGGGCGACGGCGAAACGGACAAGGCTGGCGATGTGCCTATCAAGAAAAGACGATTGGTGAATGGCAAAGAATTGGTGTTTCGTCGGCCAGGCGAGGACAGCGACGATGATAATGATGAGGATGGCCCGTTGCCGCTGGCGACGACGTCCGCCGCGTCGGGCGTGGATGGCGCCCCAGAAAATGTCATTGACGAGCCTCGAATTACGATCCACGACGACTGAGAGCAGGGCAGTCCAGTCTATTCACGGACGAGATACCTCAAATTATGATGACGTGATGGTTGTTGGTCGCAGCACCGTTGCCAACTTAACTTTCATCTCTTCCTTGTCTCCCATCTCTTCCCTCCCTTTCTCCCTTTCTCTCCCCGTCGACTGGATCGATACCCCCGCTTTCACATTCCTTTACGTCCGGTCATGTATTACTCTCCTGAACGAACCAAGAATTCCATTGTTGTCGTGCGTGGCGCATTTCTTTCTCGTTACTCGGTCTCAACGCGTTACTCCAGTATCTCACTCCTGGACAACCAGCCCCGGCAGTGCCTTTCGAGATCAGCTCACAGGTTTCCGCCGATACATGGGTTGCAAGAATCAATGCCCTCCAGGCATTGATGGCCAACTTTTCAAAACCAATTTTCGAACGTATCTGGTTGACCATATCAGTACTGTACGTCCGCGTTCAACTAATACAATGCGCCGCTAATCGTTCCTATAGGGCAATGTTTGCTGTGCCGTTGGTTGTTCTATCCGTACTATACAAGACAGAGCATAATGGCATGTTCCCGCATCCCGGGGCATCCGGTGTCGGATTAGCCCTTTTCCTGGCAGTTGGCTCCGTCGTTCTCCTCCCTCTGGTGATCTGGAAATACATTGTACGTCTCTGGCAAGACATCCTGAAATCTGACTTGATCTTCATCCAGGGCCAGAAGCGAGCAAACGCTTTGCTTCAACACTGGGTTCAATCCGACCGCGCCCATTACGCCCAGAACACTCCAAATTGGAAGGTCCAGATACCCGGTATCTTCAACAATAGAGCGGTGCGTGCTATCGCACACTTGGCGACAAGTGCTAACTTTTCTAATGTTAGATTTTGACCTTAATGCTACCGTTCTCCCTCACCACCGTGTTTCATCCGGATGCATACCTCCCTGCCTATATCAATGCGCCCAACGACGTCGATGCTATTTACTACTATCCGTTCAAAGGACAGGGTCAGGCTGGTTTACCGCGCATGAGCGTGGTTGGAAATGTTCCCCTCTATGCTAATGAGAAGCGTGGATTCGCTGATTACAAGGTGTAGCGGGCTGGTATGCAATATTTGGAGGTAGCTTAATAGACATACATATGTTAAAAGTGTGTACTTGTCCAACCGGTAATGATAGCCCATATGTTGTACCCCCGTTGTAGTGGGTGACGATCAGCGCAGTTGCGACGTCGCCATACGCCAATTTGCTAGTTGGTGTGTTCTTTCTGATTGTCATTGACATCGCGTCTCTAGTTATGGCCATCTCGGGCTGGATATTCCGTTATCCTTTTCAATTGGTTTGCGAATCGAATCGTGATCCTCCTGCACAGTATCTTTAGTGAGTGTTGGTGCGTAATACGGAGATGGTTGGAAGGATCAAGTACACTTATGGACAGATGTATACAAAGGAACGTCAACGCGTTCACAATCGACGAAACATCGATCATGTACAACTTGAATAGGAATAGGCAGAATCAGCGACGAAGCGCGCGCTCTCAGATCACAGGGCTTTTCTCGAAAATCCTCGAACGCGACAACGAGACACATGTAACCTTTCGACAACGCCCATACGTTGCGAAGGTCGCGACAGCCTAGAGCGTATCAATCGATAGATCGACGACGTCGATTAACGTGGCGTACTACGACGCCTTTAGATTCAGTATGCACGAACCGAAATGAGACAAGGCAGTCGTCGCGCAATCCATCTTTAGAGGGTACGATTTCGAGTTTAGAACAGGACCTGGCGTGTAAACGAAGTAGATAGCATTATGTGTCGTTTAATAGAGAGAGACAATCCGCGACGTGGCAGTGAAAGCCGTCAAATTGGTTCTTTGGGAACGCGATGGTAGAAAGCCAAGAACGTGACCGATCATGTAGATCAGTTCTTGACCATGACCATCCACAGTCTATACATCTATGATAGGTGAAATAAGCCTTCACCCCTCGGATATATTCCTCATTACTTACTTGTAGACATTGCGCCTGTGTCTACTACCAAGACTGGCAGCGCACGCGCCGCCCAAAACCAGCCGTGGAAGGCGGCCTCCTCCCAGCTGTCAGCCAGGCCGTCTCTGCGCGGGGCGGGCTCAACCTAGCAAGTCCACGAAACACGCTCTCATCCAACTCTGGCGTCGTTGTCGCCGTCAACGATATGCTACAGCCGTCGCCGCTCCTCCAGACCCCAATTTCCGCAACCGACAAACCGATAACGAGCACAGGTCTTTCGTTTGACGAGGAGGCCAAGCTCGTGTATGGTGTCATTCTGTCTCTCCGAAATATGATCAGAAAGATATCAGGACGGTGAGGCGGGCTATAATCACTGTAATACGCGTCGCTGATAACACCAGAGATGAACAATTCGTCGGCTATCGCACCTCCGCGTACAAACTCCATCTCTTCGAGACAATCTCGGGCTACAAATTTGTCATGCTCACTGATCCAAACGCCGACTCTCTACGATTCGTCCTCCGCCAGATATACGTCGGCCCCTTCCTCGAATACGTGACCCGTAACCCCCTCGTCAACATGGATTCCAAAGAATACGGAATAGACAATGAATATTTTCGCGCAAGCGTTGATCGCCTCGTTAGAGGGCTCTCCATTTTTCCTTAGCCACATCATTAACAGTATGTCTAAAAATACAGAAATAATTGCTACAAATGGACCTCGAGCTCGCTATTAATGTTCGTCTCCAGTACATCTATTCTATCGTCACCGGCTCTTCAGAGCCCTCCTTCTCAAACTGCTGGCGAAGGGATTTCATCAACGACGTCTTCATCTCCTGCTCCGGAGCATCGTCACCCTCCTCCCCAGCCACAGCCTCGTCCAAGGCCAACTTAGTTTCTCCCAGCTTGAGCATGTCCTCCTCTATCGTGCCTCGGGTGATTAGCTTCACCACATCTACGTCGCGCTTCTGCCCTATACGATAAGCGCGGTCTTGAGCTTGACGGTCATTATGAGGGTTGAAGTCTTGGTCGAACCTACGGAGAGTGATGAGTGAGAGCTGCTACGATTGAAGTATAAGCATTTACATGATAACAACAGAGGCCGCAGTCAAATTAATACCCATGCCTGTAAATGCATGTCTCAAAATCTTCAAGACAGAGATGCCTTGGCTTACCACCAGCCTTCGTTGACAGTAAGAAAACGGGTATATCATCGTCCTCCGTGAATTCGTCTACTAAGGATTGTCGAACATCTACCGCCGTAGAACCGGTTAAGAGTAGATATCGGATCTTCCTTTTCTTGAGGATAGCTTGGAGGATATCGAGGATTTGTGTGAACTGTTAACGATAAACATGACAAGAAAGAGCCTAAAGACAAAGGTAATTGACCTGAGAAAAGATCAAGACCTTGCGGTCTTGCTCCATATACGTATCGAGAAGCTTGAGCAGCGTTTGAACTTTGCCAGAGTTGAGGTAACATTCATCGTCTTGGAGGTATTTTTGCGTAGACTAGGGGGGCGATTAGCTGGGAAACAAACTTAGGCGACAGTGAATATCATCATACTTTGTACGTGCTGCAGTACAACTGTAGCTCGGCATCAGTCATGACTGTCATGTCTTCCTTGATGAGGTCGAAGAGCGCTCCTCGCTGTTGGAAGTCCGGCTCTTTGAGAAGCTGCCTCGATATACCGGAAAGATTGTCATCCGTAAAGAGCCTCCTGAACAACATGGGATGGGATGCCGCCTTGCGAAGATCCATCAACACGTTAGCGGTGTTTTCCGCATACTGTTTGTCCTTTGTTTTCGGCTTCTTGCCTCGAGTTTTAGTGCCCGTGTTCTTAGTCTCCTCTTCCAAGGTACAGACAGTCTTTCGAGAGCGTTTCATAGTATCTCGGTAGATGGTCTTCTGAAGCGAGGTCATGTCACACCATTCCAGTCGCTCGGTCTTCTTGGGCAAGTCTTTAAGCACCTAAATGTCGAGCCGAATGAGGCGCCACTCCTCGTGCGTTAGGGATCTTCACACCCACCTGATCTTTCCGGCGGCGCAGAACGAAGGGCGTCATCATTTTCTTCGCCCTCGACACGCGCTCTTGAGCCAGTAACGTCACTTTAGAGTCACCCTTCGCCTTGAAAATCGCGCGTAATTCGGGCATTGACTCTGAAAACTGGTCCGGCAGGATGAAGTTCATCAAAGACTAGGCCACGATCTAAGTTTCATAGTATATCGGAAGGGAAAATGAACATACGACGAGCTCTTGTAGATTATTCTGTAAAGGGGTTCCCGTTAAGAGAAGACGCCATTTCGACTCGACCTTGAGTAGAGCCTGATACCGTTGCGACTGGAAGTTCTTCAAGACATGGCCCTCGTCGAACACACATGACTGTGAATAGTCATCAACAAAAGAAGGCCGGCAAAGTCTGTTAAGCTTACATCCCATCCTATCTTTCGGAAGAACTTGCGATCTCCATCACCTTGGGCTAGATTGTACGTGGTGACGAGAACGTTCCACCCTTCCTCACTGCCTTTCTGCGGCAATGATTCCATAAGGTGATGCCGCAAATACGCGCGATCGTCCTTGCTGCCATAGTATGTTTTGACATTGATTGTTGGGGCGAAACGTTCAAACTCTCTAACCCAATTCTCAAGGGTGGATGAACTTTACAGATATGAATCACTGAACTGACAGAGAGAATTGAACTTACGGCACAACTATCAGGTGGGGACCATTCCTGCCTTTCTCTTTCAGATATGCGAAAAAGCTAATAACTTGTATCGTTTTGCCCAGACCTGTACGAATAACTTCGTATCAATCAGACAGTGAGATTTGGGAAAAGCCGTACCCATCTCGTCCGCCAAAATACAACTTAATCTTCGATTGTAAAGAAGGCGAAGCCAATTCACTCCGATGAGCTGATAGTCCTTGAGTTGTATGCCTTCAGCCAGAAGCGACGGCTGGGAAATAAGGTAATCCTTGGATTTCTGGTTCTTCAAAGGAGCTAGCGATGTCAAATTGAGCGATCCATCTTGATTGGCAGCAGCGGTCAGGTCCTTTTCTTTGCCTTTGGCAGAAGACGTGGGGACCGTCCACGAAGCAATTGTGGAGCGTAAATCCGCGCCAGTCTCTTCACATTGCTCCAAGACGCGATCGACAGTACCGTACCCTTGTAGAATAGCGGTAGCTTCCTCGAAGAGTCGCGGGCTGACCCCAGAGGGCCCGACCTTTTTACGACCCTGCCCCAATTTTGAATTGAGATCATCGACATCGTTGAATGGACGCAAACTCAGAATCGTTGAGGCTTGCTCCAGCGTGCAACCTAGAATGGTTTAGTGAGGGCGTGATGATTTAGGTTATGAACGTACCCGTGAGTTCCTGTATAGACTCAGCAGTCTTAGTATTGAAGAATGAGAGAGTTCTCGACTCGTCGTCGTCCTCTTCTGACCCTCGCCGCTTTTTCCGTTGTCGTTCATCGTCACTATCACTGGCCTCAGACTCGGAGTCGACTATTTTCTTGATGCGCTTACGCCTGACGGGTTGGGACATCGGCGTTTCGGCAGCTGGAACTGTGAGGGGAGGTTTTGAGATCGGCGTTGCCTGAGAGGACGGCTTCATGACATGCGTGTATATCCTGGACTGTTTGCCCTTCTCCCTCTGCGCATCTCTCTGTGCCTTGGTGGCTTCCTCGTAACCATCGACACGCCCAACAACTTTGACGGGCGTCACTACATGAACGTTTGGCATGGGCTGCGAGGTAGTGGAAGGGGGCCGCTTTGGGCTCCATTTGGGATTAACCAGAAGCGCCGAGGCCCTGTTATTGTCGCCCGACGCCTCTAACCATGCAGCTTTGACACGCTCTATGGGTTCGATAGGCATAGTCATTTTGAATTTGGTGAAGGCGCTATCGGTGAATGGATCAGAGGACCCTGACGTAGTGGCGGGATTGGCGCGAACGAGGCGCGACCGCGATGGTATTATGTCGGTAACTTCCGGAAGTGAATCCTCGGACTCATCGTCGCGAGATGGGACAGCTCGGCGGCGCTGACCAGCGCGTTGGACGCCTGGGGATTGCGGTTCATGAAGGGATCCATTAGAGCTGGATGTAGCGAGTCGTTTGCGAGGCGGAGCGTCGTCCTCACCTTCCTCACGCGTCCGTCTTAAAGAGCTCGACGTCATATTACTATTGGAATAGAAGGTGGTGGGAGCCGTGAGTAAATCGTTGTTGGATGATCTCGGGACATTGCTCCAGAGCCCGACTCGCGCCAAGGCGTCGACCCCAGATGCCACGTCACCGCCATGACCGGGACGAAATGGCTGGTATGGGCTGGGAGACTGGGCAAGAGGACTAGAATTGGGCACGAGAACGTTTCCTTGAGTCGATGGAGTGGAGGGTACGAAGAAACGCGACGTCACGGTGCCATCTCGCGATTGCGCTGGCGGCAGCGAAGAGGACAACGACGACGACGACCCGTTATGCCATGAAGACGATGCCTGGGCGTGATGAGGCTGTTTCTGTGGTCGTCTGTTTTGTTTAAGTTGTTCGAGAGCGGCCTCCCGCTTCGGGAAAAAAATAGTCGTCAGTGCCACAGCGCACAGCGGCGGCGGCGAAGCACGAACCTTGTCTTTCTGCTCAACCACCGAATACATCGCTGACAGTGTTCTCGACGATTTGGAAATATCAAGTACAGTCCAGCAAGACGGCTGCTAGGAGTATAGCGTAGTAGTCAATGGTGAGGCCAATGATGATGGTCATACAACAAGAGGCGCAAACTTTAAACAACCAGTTTGGTATCGGAACGTAAAAAGCTAACAGTTGTATTGCCCTAACACTATCAACAATACATGAGGCGATACACGAAATAACAGCTACCCCAGACGTGAGTATACGGAAACCTGGATACCACATACCAACAATATAGAGAGGGAAGGGCGGTAAGCCAGACACACGAGAGTGTTATGCGCGGAGCGGCGGGGTATGGGGTACAGTGTATGAACTCATCACAAAATTCAGGGTTTGGTGCAAGAGGACAAGGACAGCGAGACGCTTAACGTTTCACGCAACATGGACGTGCGAGGATATATGACTGCCTTGCAGATAAACGTTGCGAAGATGAATAACGAAATTAAAAGCAGACGCTTGTATAATCTGGTGGCTAGACACATTATGCATGTCGCAGTATTGAAACAATGAACACACGCACACAAGTCTTCGCTCGAAATAATCCAATGCTCGAGCGGCAAAAGCGTTCCAAATATAATCAACTTCGGAAGATCTTCAGATCTAACTATACAAGGCCAAGCAGATGATATTTCATCCCGAAAAATGGCAGTCAACCGTGGAGCTTCAGATAACGTCCTGTAGCAAATAGACAAAAAAAAATCCACAACCAAGAATACCGATAGCCATGACGTGCATTTCGGACGAAAACAAATCGAGAGAGGGCATGAGAAAAAGGTGCTGGTCAAAACTGAAAGATCAAATGAGAAAGAAACAACTGACAACGGGCACGGCAAAGAAAACGTACAGCAGTTGAGAGGTCATGCTGAAGTACCGAGAGCTATAAACCAGAGCGAACGAACGGACAAACATGCCACAGTGATTGGAGGACAGGTCGCAACATCGATTTCTCGCCTTACCCAGACGATAACAGGTCACGAAAATGACGAGAATTGCAACCAAAGACACAGGCATAGAGTGCAAAGCAAGCCTGAGAAGGAGAGCCCAGAAGGAACGGTCTTCGGTAAATCTTAAAGCTATGTGCTGGCAGGACCATGATGGTGGAAGTAAAGGCATCTCAGGGGTGTGCATTGAAAGTCCGACGTTATATACGTCGGCAAAGCTGCCGAATCGGCCGATGCCGGATGTGGCGTGTCGAGAAGAAGGAAGACTAGTCTGGCCTTATCTTCTTCATCGGTGAGGATATAGGGTATGTAGTAATATACGTTGTAACTATGACTCGCTCATCTGGCACTTCAATTCACTAAAGACAGCTGTTACTTGACATGTAGTGCCAGGCTCCAGTGTAATGCTTTGGTGCTACTTAGTCATTTCTACACTCAGTTTGGAAGATTTTCCTCGCACCAATTCGAACTTCGAGGACGCCCTGTCGCGCAATTTTTTGCCGGATGTGAACTCCACAAAGAGAAAAACTGGAAAGTATCGCACAATCTTGGCGCAATTCCCCAAAGAGAATGGATGAATAAGTGCGCGTAAAACGTTGCGGTTGGGAGACTCCGGCTTCAAACCACGTGCGTACACAGTCATCAGCCGGCATGATACGGCGGATGCGTCACTAACCTCTGCGCACGCCAACCGCAGTACTTTTGCGCTCCTCCCAGCATGCTAGGCTTATTTGATCTAATTCTAGTCGCCGTCTCGATATGCATAACATTGGCTGTCATCGTTCCCTTGACGGGCGTACTCGTTCGATTCCGTGCAAACTACAACCCAAAAGGTCTACAACTCGACGCTGAAGGAGGCGCTGAACCCCATACCGGTCGGTCAGCATTTCAGCTTTTCAGAACTCATTGTTAAGGCTGGGAGATAAGGTCCTGTTGTCAAGTCATACTTTGTCATGTTGAAGCGAGTATACCAAATCGAGGTCAGATTTAAAGACTCGGTGTTTCCATCCTGTGCTTACCTTCGGATTTCTAGGGCTGGCCAGGTCTGTACAAGGGTCTCAGTGAGTACCGTATGATAATCCAGCTCCATGTGCTTATTATCTCCAGTGCCGACATTTCTGAGTACAGCTGTGGTCACTTTGATGCTGGTTCTCTTCATGGATACCGAGAAACCGAGCCACGGAACCTACCACGCTCCAGCTGCTGGAATCATTGGGACGTTGGTTTACAGCGTCGGCATGATGTTAATTGCTCTTCCGACCGCCATTATAACGTACCGGTAGGCGCCCACACTGTTGGGTAATGTGCCATGTTTATAATATACTTCGCAGCGCAATCACTACCCCCCACAAACTCCCTTACCTCAATGCAGCCAAGTCACTCCGCGTCCTTTTAACCCCTACGGAACGACGCCGTCCATGGATCATATACTTTACTCCCGGTCTACTTGCCGCTGAAGTGTCACATATCGCCCTTGTCGTCCTCGGACTGACGCCTTTGAGGCGCCTTCTCTTACCAGCGCCTCCATCTGAAACCTCGTCCTCCCTTCCTGAAATATCTACCGTTAAACTTGTCATTTACTTTGTTGTCGTGGCGTTCTTCACAGTCGTTCTTACGCCGTTAGAGGTCATAGCGACTAGGCTTGCCATCCAACGAAATCATGCGTCTGCAGAGTACAATTCTGTCTCCCAAGAAGTTGACGGTGACGGAGAAGACGTAGGGGAATTCGCCGGAGCTGAAGAAGATGTCATTGGGTAGGTGTTAATCGCACAACCTTTGCCACGAGACTAATACGTGGTCTATGTAGCCTTCGAAACGAAGAAGATCCATACATAGGTCTTGTGGATTGCGCCAAACGCATCATTGAAGAGAAGGTTGGTTCGCCTTGTACCGTGCATGGTGGATTACCTTCCTTGGAACGCTGAGCAGCGGATTAACATATTAATTCGACCTTTGGTGAATGTCACCTCTCTCTCCCTGCAGAGGTTCTATGCAATCCTAACGAATGTATCACTTTATTATGA
Organism: Mucidula mucida; assembly: GCA_015501055.1. Taxonomy (NCBI): domain Eukaryota; kingdom Fungi; phylum Basidiomycota; class Agaricomycetes; order Agaricales; family Physalacriaceae; genus Mucidula; species Mucidula mucida. The sequence goes on from JADNYV010000046.1 coordinate 98,880, forward strand.
AGACGGTGACACGTTCGACGACTGGCAAAAACTAGGGGTCAGTAAAGTTCTGTGCGTATGATGACGCAAACAAATATATCCACTGAAAGCGAGGGTTCAGTTTTTCTCCGCAGGCGTTATCGTCAAGTTTGTTTTGGACTTTGGATATCAAGCAGACATTTGTTAGCAGTGATTAACTGACTGGTTGCTTATCAAACTCGGCTTGGCGCGCATGATTTACGGGCCTTTGTGCCCTGCCTAGCCCAAGGAGACAATTCGTAAGGTTACGAGAAGACTCTTCATTATCCATGCTATCATGCATCTCGAATCTCTAAGAAGGGTGTCTACCAAGAGTAGTCACTCGGAGTTTTCTCAATGATCGCATGTTTCGGGACCACTTACCTCGTCCTTTACAGCACATCTCTGCCCCATTACTGACATTAACTCCGGTGAACAGATGGCATTTCCATTTGGCCGTTCTCAGTCCACTGGTGCGCTCACGGTATGTGGTGATCTAAATTCCCCCGGTTCCAGGAAGCCTAACGGTGGAAATCTTGGCATTCGGAAGTCGTAGGAAAGCGAACACGTCTGTTTCGCCATCTGTTAAGTCAGTGTCGTAATGTATATTCCCCGGTCGAGCTGCACTTGGGTGAGATTGATGTCTGGTTACTGTTCTTCATGTTAGCGCTCATCCGTTATATGTTATTTTTAGCCCGCGATCGAAGGATGCGCCCATTGACGCCTATATCTGAAATTCCGACGCACTCCCTTGGCGCTGGAGGAAACAAAGATCTCGTCTGAAAGCGTCGTCAATAACAAATTCTAGTAACTGCGTGACCGGGAAACAACTTACAGGGAGAACATCCGCCAAATTCCGAACGAAGAGGCGGAAATCGATTGCGTTTCCGAAGCCGACTGATCTCAATGGTTCCTTGTAGTCTTTAGACGTGGAAATCCTGAGACCATCTGTAAGTCTGCCGTCTCCATCCGATGCTTTCCGAACCGTTTTTCAGACTCCATCCGATCTCTTACATGTGCCGGCGGTAAGTGGGCGGAAGGAAGCCACTTTGACTAGAATTTTCCCGTGATAGCTTGGCACTCGAAACCCTGCGAAGTTACTTGATGGAGGTAAGTTACTCTACAGACAGGTACTGATGAAAGCCAAGTAAACAATCTTGACGGCTTTCACCGACTTGGTGCCACAACCCGTCCCGCCAGGGTGGCGTTAATTATCTCGTACATACGCTTTCAACTCTGCGGGAAGACAAAAACGACTTGTTGGTCTAGTAAGACACGGTATGTACACCGTGAGGGCTCGCGCCGCCTGCAATTGCTCACCTCGGTTTCTGTGTTAGTCATTGCCACACTCCACCAACGGTGTGCTTTCCTGTCAGCCGGTAATCCCAAGCTTCGGTCACTTTCCTGGCCCGCCGATTCCACCGCTCGGTTTGGTGGCAGAGACATTGACTCAATCAGACATGACATTTCGAGTGTCACTGTTCCCACGTCCAGCGACGTTACTTATCGCTTCGTGTTCTGATCTCGTTCACTCCGATTACCAGGAAGGCTTTACATGCTCGCATCCCTTCCTCTCGGATCCTTCCGCCCTGGACACCTTTTTAGGAAAGACCTGTTATGCTTTCCAATGATTTCCTCTAACGTGTTCGTCAACTTCGGAATGTCACAGCGCCAAGAGGCCGGACTGCTATAAATACCTAGCTGTCCTGGCAAAGTCAACAGCGCCTTCTTGTTTTAATGTCTTCGGAAGCACCATCACGAAAGAAGAGGACCGTTTCGGAGGATCCGCAAAAGTCTGAATCTGAGGTCGACCACCGCAAACGGTACGCCATGATTTCTGAGCACGAAGCTCCTTCTCATCGTTCATAGGCGACGTAACAGGACCACTCAGTCATGCCTCAACTGTCACACCTCGAAGAGAATGGTACGCTTTGGCGCGATCACTAGTTGACGAAGTCTGATTGCTATTACTTAGTGTGACCGGCGACGCCCCGCATGCGCTCGGTGCACACAACTAGGCCTCGTAGGTGTCTCTACTATGATTGGTTGGACATCGAACTCATATCTTGTTTTAGACCGGTCTCTGCGTCTACGAAGTCGACGACCCCAATCAACGCCCGGATTCACAGGACGAAAGTGCTCGACTTTTGAAACGGGTCGCAGAACTTGAAGGTGTAATCCGCGAGGTAAACGTCTCCATGTTCATCCAAACAACTTTACTGACCTTCTCACCGGACAGCTGAAAAACAAGCCACATCCGCGCTGGTCCCAGTCGGGACTTCACACTGCAGATTCCGAGCCGCTCAGCTCTGAGTCTCAGATGATCGTTGGCACAACTCCAGTTGACATGAAGTCCATTGCCTCGAAACGACGAAGGAGGGCATCGCCGAACTCGGGCGCGTCATATCCTTCAACACCGCCATATCTACCATCTATAAATACCTCTCACGTAGATGGCCACAGTCCCTCATCCCAGTCATCATACTTCAGCGCCTCTCCTTTGAGTAGCCCATCACCTACTCTAACGCCAGTAGACGAATATGGTCGCCAGCCCATTAGAATCAACACTGGTAGCTCGTCCGATGGGCTCCAGGAGCTTGACCTTGCCTCCATGTTTCTTTCGTACCCAGGGCTTATGTCCGAGGACGTCCTGCCTGGTCAACCCCCAGTCCATAAGCAGCACAATAATCACTGCGGATGTCTCCACGAGACGTCCAGCTATGGCGCTTTGCTCGAGTTATCTATGCGATTGCGTAAAGCCGCCGACGCCCTTGCCAAATCTCCCAGTCATCGTAGCGGCACTGATTGTACGCTACAAAAGAAGGTAAATGAACTGGACACCTATACATCGTGAGTCAGCTTCCTCTCCGCTTGTCTTCCCACTCAATATTGTACAGAACCTCCCTTGGGAACATAGTGTATCCCCCAGACAATTTGTCTGGGGGGCCCTCCCACCCAGGCGTTTACTGCATACCGGGAAGACACGCTATGGTTCCAGCGACGGTGACGCCTCTCGCTTTACACCATATGTCACAATGGGACGGATATCTGGCGGAAGCGTCTACGACGAATGACCCGCTCATGAACTGGGAACCATCTCGGTGACCTGCTCCCCGGACTACATTTAGCCTAACTTTTCATTTTCCTTCCACTGACTGGTGTGTGAAGATGTAAAATATAATATATTTACGCGTTTGTCTCGTGTGTACATTGGGGTCTGTATAACATTGGTATTTCGAAGACGGCATTCTGACGACATAGCGAAGCGGACGAACTTGCGCAATCGTCGAGAACAGGGCACTCTGAGGAAACAAGAGTGCGGAAGAACTCCGGAGAGTGTCCAAACTCTTGGCTACAAGGCGAGCAGTGATGTCGGAGTGTATCGAAGAGTACAGCGAGCTTGGCCAAACGTCAGAACGTATACTTAACGCGTGTATCGCCATGTGGAGGATGAAAAGCTACAACGCAAGGTAAGCATTCTCATAACAGGTACGTCTCCGCGTTCCAAACGAACAGCGGTGGGGCCCCAAGGCACTTGAGCACGGATGAAAGGATATCGGGAATGGGATCCAAGTGAAGACATTCAGACAAGCCAAGAGACGCCAAGGCTAATTCATTGTCAACCGAGGTAAACCAAGACAGTGGAGCTACAAACGGAGACTCGAACGTCGACCAACGCAATATCGAGAAGGCATCAATAGTTGTTGATCGATGATGATCGGCGCACTCGTTCGCAGACTCGGATAGTTCGCCGGTAGTCTGTAGCTCGGCGCTTCCGTCTGGGGCTCACGCTGTTCATTGGGTCTCATCAGAGGTCGCATATCTGACTAGGTACACTGAGAAAGCGATAACTGAGGCTTTCCCATGGTTCCTGAGGGTCCCCGAAGCCCGCAGACGCGAGAAAGACCAAGGTTATCGTCAGCAGGCAGTCTGGACAATGGGTCTAAAGAGGTTCTGAAACCTGCTATGAGATATACATATTTGAAGGCTTCGCCAGAATTTTGGGTAGCCAGGACCATATTTACCGAGAAAAACGCCGCGGAATCGCGTAGGACGGCTGACAGTAATCAGTATAGGAAGAACTCGCAGCTCCAAGGCCCAGATAGTCAAAATACGAGAGCTACGGGCATGTGGAGAGGACCCAAGGACAACGTCCTTGTCGAAATCTTCAAATGGGAATTGCGCTCAATTCGCCATTGAATAAGTACATCACGTACTTGAAAAGCGAACATTCTCGACAACTTCAAAGGGAGCTGTGTGATTCGGACCCGCGTCAAGTCTGTGGTCTTTTATTGGCTTCCAAAAGGAAACTTATACCTTCCACTGGTGGAGGATAGCCCCAGAAATGAGAGATGGCTGACAGCTCGTTTGAAGGTTTGAACAAACTTACCACGAGTCTGTGTTACTATATGGGGCTATTCGTCGTCAGCCTCCACCCACCGTTCGACCCAAGTTCGACCTCAGCCGTACATTGACCCCGCTGTCTACTTCTGGTACTGATCTATTTCACGAGAGCGTGAAACTATGTCGTTTCTGGATTATTTCACCCGTAATATACAGAAATATGAGTCTAAAATCTAAAAAAGGAGCGGACATAGTCGTGACATAGATTAGCTTTTGTCGTCCATACTGCCTAGCAGCTCCGCCAAAACAATTTCCTCTTCAGCCCTTGGCGCCTCATAGACAGCAAAGACAGCCGTTTTGTTGCCAAGAGATTCCTCCTGTCCAGCAGATGTCCAACCCTTGGTTCTATTGGTGAAGACCTCGGGGCTACGATCAAGAAGGGTGTTCAAGTCCTCGTCGCTGATGACAGTGGTCGCGCCATCCGACGTTTCTTTTACAACCTCTATCTTCTCTCCTTCTAGACGCAACAGTGAAGTCGCTAGTTCTGCTATAGTCTCAGGCTTCCCCTGCCGTGCAGAAGGAATGGGAGCTTTGAATTTGCCTACAACGACAATGTTAGCGTTTGACAATGCCTATGGAAGACAGTGTCATCCTACCCTTAGCGATAACAAGGGCTTCTAGTTTCTTCTTTTCTGAAGCCTTGTCCATGATCTTTGTTTCAATGGTATGCGCAGTGACGATGCGGAAAATTAACACGGGCTTCGTTTGACCTATGCGGTGCGCGCGATCTTGTGCTTGTGCGTCCATCTGGGGATTCTGTGCATGCTCTCAGTTAGTTCCATTCGTATAAGGCGCGTTCTTCTCACCCAGTCCTGATCGTAGAAGATAACTGTATCGGCGGCGACCAGATTGATTCCCAACCCTCCCGCCCGCGTGCTCAGTAGGAACAGGCAAGGCGCATTCCGAGAATCTCCAGCTGTCTGAAATCTGTCCATCTCAGATTTCCGTTGTAGTGGGGCCGTTGAGCCGTCAATGCGACAGATGTTCCAACCCTTTAACTCCCGAGCCCAATCCTATCGACAAGACATTCAATTAGTACAGTCCCACGGAGAACAAAGGTAAATATTAACTGACATCAATGATATCCAACACCGTTGTGAATTGACTGAAAAGTAACACTTTGTGTTTCCGTCTGAACAGTTCGTCAAGAAGGCGCTCAAGGACCATCATCTTCCCACTTGTCGATACGACGCGGTGATCGAGAATGGGATCTTGAGTACGTGGGTCTAGTGGCCAGTCAATAAGTACGGATGTGAGCATACTTTGCGGAGTTGCATAACAGTATTTTGAAGTTTCATATTATTGACCTGTTTCGCTAAAGGAGAAAGAGTCATCGAACGTGTGTAAAATGTGCCGGTATACTTGCTGGCAACGAGACGCTGGTGCTCTTGACCTAGCATGGTCAAATCCTCGGTTTTCCCGGGTACTCGCCGGCCCTTGTCGTCTACGTCTCCGCGGGCGAGCATATCAAAGTATTCGTCGTCGTCGTCCTCTAGCACGTATGATGGTCGGCCGCCCTTCTTGCTCCTCAATTTCCGTTCCTCGTTGATATCCACGTTTAGCTTTACAGGGATAGGTTCAGCAGGTACGTATCCGCGATTCCGGATAAGATGGGAGCGCAAGCTGCCATCGAGTACCCTATCATATGTCTCGCGTTGTAGCACACTCAAAGGAGCATAAAGGACGTATTCTTTCTTGGGAGGCAAATTTGTTTCCACATCAGCCTTCAGACGACGTAACAAGAACGGCTTTAGGATGGTATGTAGCGTGTCAATGATTTCAGTCGAACGCTTGGAGCCAATACTGTTCTTCATTGTCGGGAGGCTAAACCTATTGCCAAGAAAGGTTTAATGAAGCATATAGCGTACGAGGCGACTCTCACCATTCCTCAAATTGATCCACATCGGTGAAAATGTCCGGAAGAACGAAGTTTAGTAGAGCCCATAGCTCGGATAGGTTATTCTGATATCAAAATGGTGAGATCCACATCAGAAAAACTGTTAACGAAAGCTTACATGCAGTGGCGTTCCTGTCAAAATCATCCGGCTCGCATTATTGTACTTTTTTAACTCACGCATGAGCTTGCTATCGAGATTCTTGAGACGATGACCTTCATCAACGACGATATATCCCCAGTTATAGCTCGCCAAGTATGCACGATCCTTCATGATCATCTCGAAAGTGGTGACGACAATAGGAAATGAGGGAGGCTTGGCATCTTCCTCGTCTTTCTCAGTATCTGGCATTACCACATCATCGACAACTGGTTCCTCTTCCTTCGGGGCAGACTTCCGGGCCGTTCGTCGGCCTCTCGTTTTCCGCTTCGAGCTGGCCTTGGCAGGGGTAGGTGTAGACGAATCTTTCGAGTTGGCCTGCTTGGATCGCGGAATGCTGGATAAGACGGTGTTACGAAGGTTCGCCCGCTCTTCTGGTTTACCATGATACATGCACACAGGGATCTATGGGAAAGATCTATGTCAGTCGGTCGCGTTACAGTGCGGGACTTAACGTACATCAGGCGCGAACTTGGCATACTCTTCTACCCAGTTGTGAAGAACACTCAAAGGACAAACGATGAGAAAAGCATTTCCATAATTGCTTTCACGCAGATAAGCACTAAAGGATATTGTTTGCAACGTCTATTTGGATTATGAGTCGGAGTTCTAGGAAACAATCATCAGCTTACCTTTCCGAGCCCCATTTCATCAGCTACAGTAAGTGTGTTAGAGATTGCAGAATGTTTCAGAAGAGTAACCGCACCCAAAATTCCTGATATTCCGTTCTGGTGTAAAGACACCATCCACTGTAAACCTTCAATCTGGTAGTCTTTGAGCGTTGCTCCCGTAATCAGAGCCGGCTGAGGTAGAGTTTTTCTATCTTCATCATGCGAAGTGGCATCGACCAGATTGGAAAGGTCGTAATCCTCCAGCTTTGGTTTCTTGGGAACCGTTTCCTCGTCTTCACTCTCGGACTCCATTGGCCTCTTTCTGCCTCTCCGTGTATTTGTTCCTCGTGAGTGTCGTGCTCGCGGTTGCGACTTTTCAACCTGAGCAGCAGCTTGGTGCTCTGCGGTAGTAGCTTTGAGCTGCTGGTAGAGTAAACCAGAATATAGCTTCGACTTGTCCAGGACTTGCTTTAATTGTGCATATTTTTGCGCGACCTACGACGCTTTTAGCACAAATCAACGCGACACTATTACACGTACTTCACCATCTAATTCGATAGTTTCCTGAGGAGTTGCCCATGAATGATTTAGTACCTGACACCAATGAAGCTTACTTCGATCTCGTCAGAAGCGTCGAGTGTGGTAGCAGTTTCGGGAGATGGCGACGACGGTGCCTCCGAGCATCTTGTGGCAGGTGACGACGAGGAGGGTAAGCTCGCGGTCATGGCAGGAAGAGATAAAGAGAAAACGCCAATAACGAAGCACGTCAAAGTCTGACAAAAAGCCAGATCGCGTGAGAGCCTGCCCTAAACAAGGTCACGTGTCAATATCACCTTCAATGTTTGCCGTCCAGCTTTTGTCATTTGTTCTCCTCAGAGAGGAAAGAAATTCGATTTCCCAAGGATGCGCACGAAAATTGCTTGATTTTGGGCGAAGGCATGGAGAATGGTCGGAAACAACACGAATCGTCTCGAATAGTCACCAGAATGATTTGAGACTCCGCTATCTTAGTCAGCATCCCTGGCTCGTTTGCTACCTTCAACACAACGCCATGGCCTCTCATTTGGTAGGTTTAAATTCTGCCAGTAATCATGTACTCAATAAGAATCTTCAGGCAAATATCTTTGGAACTGAGCAGGATCGTGTTAACTGCTCTTTCTATTACAAGGTCTATTTTCTTCGTTAACTTTGGTTCGTCGTCTTATTGTATCACAGATTGGCGCCTGCAGACATGGAGATAGATGTTCGAGAAAGCACATCCGGCCTCCCTTCTCACAAACCATCCTCTTGCCGAACGTGTACCACAACCCCGCACATGATCCCGTCTGCAAGCTGACGGAAAAGGAACTGCAAGAGGGATTCGACGCCGTATATGAGGACCTCTACTGTGAATTATCCAAGTTTGGCCACCTTCTAGAGCTACATGTAAGTACTCTGCATTCAACGCGTGTCATTGGCCAACAGTTGTCAGGTTTGTGACAATGTCGGCGACCATCTTATTGGAAACGTCTACGCCCGTTTTGAATGGGAGACTGAAGCCCAAGCTGCCGTAGACAACCTGAATGATCGCTGGTATGCAGGTACGTGCTTGTTTTTCACCATAGGCTCTTTTACCGACTTTTTTAGGTCGCCCACTATATGCAGAGCTTTCGCCAGTGACCGACTTCCGGGAAGCCTGCTGTCGCCAGAATGAAAATGGTGAATGCAATCGTGGAGGATTCTGCAACTTTATGCACTTGCGTCTTGCCTCAAAAGAGCTTGTTTCCAGTCTACGACACGGGCAGCGCTTGGAACGGCGGTTACACCCCCAGAAGACTGAGGGTGGTGGTGGTGGCTGGGAACCTAGCAAGCGCAGGGATCGAAGCGCCAGTCCCCCACGGAGGGGCGGACACAGCGGAGAAGATCGCTGGACTAGGAAATAAAACCACGTCCCATTTAGTTGGTTATTTTGGCCGCTAGACCAGGACTTGTATATACTGTGTGTACTGACTGACTCGAACTCTTATTGCTATCTTGATTGTTTAGACAAGCCACCCCCGACACTCCCCTTTGCGTCCATCAGCCAGAATATCCGGCCATTGTACAATGAACCTTAAAACCCTATGAATGGAGTGTAATGAACAACTTGGGAAATTACCTGTCCACCAATGACCGTAAGAGTTTACCAGAAAGAGACAATGTCTTGACTCTAGCAAAAGATTCTACATAGATAATTTTGGGTGCGGGTGATCCCAAGAACTAGGGGCATATAAACCTCTACCCTACGAGCTGACTCCGAGACCGACGTACTTTGTTGAGATAGACAGCTAGACACAGAATGAGGCAAGTGCCAGGTCCATTCAGTAATAGCACGTCAGCGAACGGTCCCTTGGAAGAGGACCAGGAGAAAATGGGCTTGATTGTGATAAGCCAGATGCATGTCACTAAGGATCGACAGGCTGTGGGTGGCGTCGATAGAAGAGACTGGTGAACCTTGCGCGCGCGGGGAACGGTTATTATGGTGAACTTTGGGGTAAAAGAAAACACAGCACGATGGCCCATCAATTTCCTTACGACAGTGAGAAGAGGAGTCGTACTTGCTCGATGTGCGAACTCTTTTCTGCTTCGAGTTCTGTGGCTTTCTCGGCGCTCAGATGATCACCTTCGCTGAAGAAATATGTGCGCGGTGTATATATGTTGAAATCCAAGGCAGAAAGAAGGGTCATAGCTTCGCTCGTATGGCCCCCTGTTGATGGATGATTACACTCGAAGTCATGTTTGACGGCGGAGAGACTTGCCAGAGCCCAAGAAGATGGCAAGTGATTTGGTTCCGGTAGAAAGAGATTTACCCGCAGCGCGAGTCTTGGCGTTTGGAAGGATGGAGTAAAACCGCCAAAGGGTCAGCACGGTGAATAGACAAAACGCGAGGATCAGAGTGCGGAACATTAGAACAGAATTGTGCTGTTTCCCAGTAGACACGCCCGGTGATGTCGTGCAAAAAAAAGAGGTCTGGATGAGGTAAGTCAGTTAGCACCAGTCTGCTTGTCGAAGTCCTTGGACATACGCTAGTACCGGTGGATGGGTATCGGGCACCTTCCGAGGAGGTGGTCGCGGTTACTATTAGAGCCTCAGTCCGTCTCGATCAGAAAGAGCACGTGGGCGACTCGAACTCCATAATGACCACCATGGTCGACGCGACAATGGCGGAAGAATTACGTGTCGCCGCGAAAGAATGCAACGATAGATGTCTGTCCAAGGCTGCCCAGTGGTATGGGCCTCTGTTAGTGCTGAGAATGTGGCTGATCGACCGGCTAGGGCCTCAGAACTCCTCCTGTCAATCCCACAGCACAAACGGACCCAGGAAAAGACCCGAATCAACGCGACATCCTCGACAGCCTATCAAGCTGATACTGCGCCATACTCGCCGGTAGCAGGTCCCAGTCAGCCACCTGTTTCCCTGTCAGCTGCACTCTCCGCGTCGCTGAAACAAGTGCCATCCCAAGTCATGCTCCAGGACGCAGAACTTCAATGCACCGAAGACGATGAAATTACAATGGCACGAGACTGGATTGATACCCGAGATTTTACGCGCGTCTCCACATTGCTCAAGAACTGCAAAAGCACCAAAGCCAGATTTCTCAGTGCATACAGTAGATATCTCGTACGCAGTCCTCCTTTTCTTGGCTGCCTTTTCTTAATACTTATCTAGACAATCAAACCGGCCCTCGGTGATAGTAAGTTTTGGTTTCGGACAAAAAGACGCGACTCAATACCATCAGATAAAGCAGAGGTCATCGACCTTCTCAGGATTGTACGAGATGTATCCGATCCTTGGCTCCTCTATCTGTTGGTCTTCTGGTTTCGAACCTGTACTGGTATTGACCGTTTGTAGTAAGGGCCTTTTCTTATACACTCTTTCTCGCCGGGAGGAGGCGATAGAGTGTGCGATCTTGTCTATTGCTGGGTTCACGTGGAACTGGGCTGCTTGGGAGCTCTTGTCGAGCTGTATAATCGATGTTGAAGAGGTAGATCAACTGCTTCCCATCATTATATGTGCCACTCAACGTTATTCAGTTGTATTCCCTGCAAAGTCTTTGCCCGTTGCCTAAAACTCATCCTCTGATGGAGCTCTTTCACATCAAGACGCTAAACGACCTTCATGCAGGAGGGGATCGCGAGCTGACCATGTGCGCCAAACTTCTAGGACCCGACTATTTTCCAGATAATCCATGGATTCTTGCCCTCCGGGGATGCATTCTGTATTATGCCCATGGTTTGTCAGTTCGTTAGGCTTGAACGTCATACTCATTCATGCGCTGATCAGATTTGGGTGCTTCAACTGTCGAGTTTGAACGGATGCTTGCTCGAGATCCTTGGCGGATTGATAATATTGACATATACTCATTCGCACTTCATGTCAATGACGGAGCCAGCAAACTGTCCCGACTATCTCGTGAATACCTCCTCTTGGCTAAGGATCGCCCTGAAGTATGCTGCTTGGTCGGTAGGTCGCACCAGCGTGTCCTTATCAACGAAGCTTATACCCTCCGCAGGGAATTTCTTCTCTTTACAGGCGAAACACGAGCAGGCTATCCAGTATTTCAACCGGGCTGCACAGCTAGATCCCACGTACATATCCGCATGGACTTTGATGGGCCACGAACAGATCGAGGAAAAGAATTCTCATGCCGCCATTGAGATGTACAGACGGGCGATAGGCCAGTTGTCCCTTCGATGCACACAGCATGCCTTACCGTCTTTCAGACATCAATCGGGATGACCACAGGGCTTGGTATGGACTTGGGCAGGCATATGAACTTTTGAACATGCATGACTACGCGCTATACTATCTTCAGCACGCGACTGCCTTGAAGTATGCGTCTTTCCGCAAATTGATTCCACTTAACCCTCTTTCTCAGTTCTTACGACGTGCGCATGTGGCAAGCAGAAGCACAATGCTATGAGGAGCTGGGACGGTTAGTCATTCAGTACTACCATTGTACCGGTTCTGAGAAGCGCACCAGATTTCGTGAAGCCTTGGAGTGTTACCGACGCGCTTTGATACCCTCAAATCCTCATGAAACCAACGTACACCTCAAGCTCGCAAAGGTACACGCTGAGCTCGGGGAAGACGAGGAGGCGATAGCATATCATCGACGAGTCGTTGAGATTAGCCAGGCAAACGGCGAGTCCTGTTCCTACGGTTCATGCTTCTGTGTCACCTCCTGACACTTCTTTCCCAGGTCGTGAGGTATTACAGTACGCGAAGTCCGCTATTGAAGTGGCCCAACATCAAATGCGCAGTCCTTCAGGCGATTTGAGCCTGGCCAGAGAATATCTGGCATTAGTCGCCTCTAGCAACTCTGAAGACGTGGAGGTTGCCTCTGATTTGCTAAAATTGTTGAAGAAGACGATGAATGTTGAGCGCGTTCCGCATGAGGTCACTGGAGATATTCCAAAATAGTAAATCGAAATTCCCCTGTTCCATACTAACGGCGATCTGTAGATGGACATCCGTCCTCTCATCGACTGTTCTCCTTCTTACTCGTACATGTAATATCACTAGGAATGAATTTCAGGGGACATTTTTGAATCCGTCGGGCGTTGTCGTGAAACGCCGCAAAGGACTGGCAGGTCCGCCAACCTCTAGGACGTCTATCAAATCAAATACACTCGTCGTGTACGCGGAACTAAACTAGTATTTTTTGGGCTGATCGGACGACCGTCCATCCCGTTAACGGCCGGTGGAAATTTGTTGGCGCGCCTGGGCATGTGTGGCGGAAGTCATCATTGTTCTAGGAGATCTTGTGATAGGAGTTGCGATCATTTGTTATTCGCCGAGCTTATATGCTGAAGTTTCTCGACTAGATTCTCGTCGCGACATTCCACAACCTCAACATGGCCAGTAGTCAAGCTAGCGTCGCGTAAGTCTTCTTGAACGTTTGGCGCGCGAAGCTCTCGTATTGACACGCTATCTTCATAGGCAAGGCCCGATGATGATCGGATTGATGTTCAACTTTATCCTGCTTGGGGTGGTCTTAACTCAAGTACGTGCATCTATGTGCATGCATACCATGGCTAACCGGTGTATAGAGCTACATCTACATGATCACCTACAGCAAGCGCGACAAGTTATGGATGAGAACCTTCGTTCTCGTCATCCTTCTAGCCAACATCGTCAATTCTGTTTTCATATCTGTCGATCTCTACAACACCCTGATCAACAACTTCAGTACGCGATCGACTAAACTCGACCTGTTTCAGTGCTTAAAACTTTCGTTAGATAATCCAGCTCACTTGGCTAAAGCGACATGGCTCTTTGCAACTGGTATGTTCAGTGACGCTTCTTGTGTTAGATCACAATTACTGAAGGATTCCAGATCCTGCACTGACGGTACGCTCCATCGGGTAACGACGTGACGCGTGCTAACTTTCGTGGACAGGGGATCATCGCCGCTGCCGTTCAACTTTTTTTCGCCTGGCGTGTCAGAGTGCTCACGTCCAACTGGTTAGCGACCATTTTCGTCGCCCTGTTGGCTCTAGCAGGGGCTGGTATGTGGTCTCTCCGTCCTCAGGTTGTTGAAAGCTTATCTATAAATAGTCGGTGGTTTACTGACTGCCGTTGCAATCAAAACAACGCCAAATTTCGTCGACTTTCAAGAGTTCCAGACCGTTGTCATAATTTGGCTTGTGGCGTCTTGTCTTGCGGACATGGCAATTACTTGCATTCTAGTCTGGTATCTGTATGTGATCTCCACAGTCTTATCCAATTGTCCTTCTGACCGAGATCGCAAACTAGGCGAAAACACAAGACGGGATTCCAGGGATCAGATGAACTTATTGATCGTATCATTCGACGTACGCGAAGGCGACAAACTCCATTACTTGTCTGATTTTACTTTCCCCCCCTAGTGACCGTCCAAACCGGCTTTGTTACTTCCATATGTGCGATAGTGGACTTGGTTCTCTTCCTCGCTAACCCCACTGGGCTGTAAGTGCGATTTACGCGCCACCAATTCTAGGAGCTGATGGGATGTAGGCATCTCATATTCAACTTCCCCCTCTGCAAACTGTACACGAATACGCTTCTGAGCTCTCTCAACTCACGGTCTGGATGGGCATACTCCTCTAAACAATCCCATTCTCAGTCTGGACTTACTACGATTGGGGGAACCATAAGTGATGGTCGGAAGAAGCGAACGGTCAATACCGCAATTACGACCCAGACGCGTCCAGAGGTTTTCGTGCATGTGGAGCAGCACGAGTTACAAGACAGGTCCATGCCGAGATTTGTTCTTGAGGATGATGGGCATGAACACGACGATATCAAGTCGTCTGTGTGGGATGGTAAACAAAGTCGAGACGACATTGTATAATTTTCGTTCTGCTGTGTTACTGTACATACACGTATACATTTAGACTTTGCGTGCCCCAAAAATACTTAATTTTTCGCGGTCCAAGCCTTGGACGCTCTTCGACGTTTGTTGAGTCTGAGGTCACATGTCTGAATAGGTTGGTGAAGGTCACGCGTTACAGGTAATCCTCAGCGAATCGGGTGGAATGTCGCAAAGCTTACCTTCCTCCTCGACTGCAGGCGGTACCAGCGCTATACCCGGCCAGAATGTCCTCCCAACGCGCGTCACTTACTCTATGCAGCCCACGACGGCGGCAATGTCTCTTACGACTTCCTCGACGTGGCAACCGCCAGCACACTGGAATCTCGCCAACAATAACGCCTCATTTGTGAAAAAAGTCGTCAAGAAAAAGCTACGGACTAAAGAGGAAGAGACTTTGACCTCTGACATAGCTGCTCGGTTTGTACTCCCTCTTGTGTTCAAGACCGACACTCACGGCTCTCCAGTGTTTCTTCTCGACTCGCTGAAGATCACACCGCCGTTACCTCTCCTCAAGTCGATACCCCATTTGCTGATGCTATGGACGTTGTTCAACGCCTTCTTCCTTATCATGTCTTCCAGCAACCCAAAGAGGACCTGGACTCCGTTATCCATGATGTCAAGGGAAAAAGGAAAGCAACAGAACACGATCTCAGAGATGAAGTAAAGGGTACGAACGGAAACTTTCTACATTTCGTCGCTGAATAGACCCACAGAAACGAGATTTGCTCTGGACTGTTTCAAACGGCGCGCCAAACTGGAGAAGCGCTTCCGGAGGATACGGACAAAGTCTGGCAGAGTCAGTCAGACCTTGCGCACATCGTTACTTGCTGAAATCTATCTTTGCTATAGCGCAGTGCTCCGGATGACCAGTGTCTCTTTATTGCGCAATCCGTTCTCGATTCCGACCGAGTGGAGAACTCCATCATGAGCAGTGAATTGAAGAGTCTCCGGAATGAATACGATAAAATGGAGAGAGAAAAGAGATCTTCTCTTGCTGCACAACGAACATCATACTACCAAGCGCAACAGCTCGCGTCGGCAACGCCTACGCCTTTGGCTCGACAACCCTACTATCATTCTTATCCGTATAATTACGCGTATGGTACACCAGGTACTTCTACCTTCAGCATCCCCCTTTCGCCTGCTGTCACCTCGCAAACGACTGGTGTAACGCCCGTCACTGTTCCGGTTGTGTCCGCATCAACAGCTCCAGCAGCCTCCACATCGACTGCACCTGGGCCTCCCACAGGTACCAGTACTCCTGTTGCAGCTGTTAGCACTGCGACAGCCGGTCCCGCAAATGTAGGATATCGCTCTACTGCAGTCCCTGTGCAGCTTCCTGTTACATCACTATCAACGCTGGCAACGTACGGGATTGTGCCTGTTGCTGCTACCGGTCCTGGGCAGCAAATAAATGCACCGGCTGTTCTAAGAGGGTCTTCGGCAAATGGGACAAAGTTGCATCTAGAGTTTAATGTTGCTCAGCTGACTCAAGCTCAGCGAGATGGGCTGGTGGGCATCTTGAATTCGATGATGACAAAGGGAGACGCGACAAGTAATAGACCAGCGAGTTCGTAGCTAGTTGATTGTATTGTAGTTCAAGTTGAGAAACTATTGTTCAGGAGTTATCCGTGACTTGAGTGCCCAGAATAGGCAGGCTTCTCCACCTCCATCAGTACAGCGTGGTATTGCTTCTAGTGCTGCATTTATCATCGCGATGCCGGGCAGTGAAGCTCGACCAAGCACTAGTGGCGGGCCTGGCGCGCCGTCGTCGACAACATGGCGACGAGAACGCCTTTTGCGTATAGGGAGCTCGTACGCGGTGCCCACAGTGCCCAACGACCAGTCGGCCCCTCCTCCAGACTCCGGTGCCACTGCAGAAACAACGGAAGAAAGTCCCCTGGCGGGACGCCCTACAGAGATGTCGCGGTCGTATGGAACCCTCCCAGTACCTCGTCGAAAGCTGTTCCACATAAAGTCACTCAAGAGCTTCGCTGCTCGACGAGGACTTCCAGAATTGCCCCATATTACTCTCCCGGGCCGCAATGCGCTCTCTAATCCTGGAAGCCCCACTTATACGCCGTCCATCCTCCGGGAAACCTATTCTCGCTTGAGCGTTCAACGTCCTATATCAGCTTACGATGCCCCACTTATCACCAAAGGCGAGGCGGACACGGACATGGGTTCTAAAATCAATGGTATCCGTGTCTGGTACTCGTCCTTCTCCTCCATTGACTGGATGCACGATGCCATCAAGGACTCTGCCCGTTATTCCCGTCTCAGGAGACGCAAATCATTCGGGCCCGCATTCGCCTCGCCATCGACAGAAGCCTAGGGTGGATCATTGTTACGATAGTGGGCTTCCTGACCGCTATAGTCGCATTCTTGGTCGTCCGTGCCGAGCAATGGCTCTTCGACCTTAAGGAGGGCTATTGCGGCGATGATTGGTCAAAGGCCAAGCGCTTTTGCTGCCCACAGCCTGACGAAACGTCCGTCTTACTCCCCAAGTTCTTTACGGAGGATGCCTGCCCTGCATGGCGGACTTGGTCATCGGTCTTTCATTTCAGAGAAGGAGAAACGGGGGAAGAGGCGGTCGAATATATCACTTATGCGAGCGTAGCTGTGCGTACCAGGTTTTACTCCTCCTGCTCAATCGTTGATCAAATCCCTCTAGTTATTCCTCGCATTCGTTTCTTGTGTCCTTACTCTGTATCTTACCAACTCTACCACCTTTGTCACTAGGAAGGAATCTGGTGTCTTGGCTCCTGATTTCCCGGAAACTCCGCGTGTAAAGGATCCTCCTTCTGGCGCAGCGCCAAAGCGAAAGATCATGTTTTACGTGAGTGCCAGCTCTGTACTATGGGAAGGTCTTGATAACCCACCGTAGGCTGCTGGTAGTGGAATTCCTGAAATCAAGACGATTCTTTCTGGATTTGTGATTCACGGTTATCTTGGTGGCCGCGTGCTGTTCACCAAGTCTGTCGGCCTCGCGTTGTCTGTTGCTTCTGGTCTATCCCTTGGAAAAGAAGGTCCTTTTGTCCACATTGCGAGTTGCATCGGCAACATCGTCAGTCGCTTCCATAGCAAATATGAGAATAACGAAGGTTGGCGACTTGGGGCGTGTTTAACACACTATGTTTCTGACGACAGTTCTCTCAGCCAAGCGTCGTGAAATCTTGAGTGCGGCATGCGCCGCTGGTGTTGCGGTTGCCTTCGGTGCCCCCATCGGTGGAACGTTGTTCAGTCTTGAAGAGGTTTCGTACTTTTTCCCTCCCAAGGTTCGTTTGTGCCCCTCTACTGTCGATACACCTGCTAACAGGCTTGGTATAGGTCATGTGGCGCAGGTACACGGTTTTCTTTGACGTGTGATAGTCCTATACTCATATTCGACATCTAGCTTCTTCTGCGCCATGATCGCGGCCATCACCTTGAAGATGCTCGATCCTTTGGAACGGGCAAACTCGTTCTCTTCCAGGTTACCTATGACAAGGTGTGCAATTTGGTTGATCATCTTGTCGGGTAATAGTAACGTTCGAGTGCAGGACTGGCACGCATATGAGTTGCTTCCTTTCTTATTTTGGGTGTTTCGGTGTAAGCTCTCCCACGCCCTTCTTCTAGCTCATCCTGACTTTATTAGGGTGTATACGGGGCGTACTTCTCGAAGCTGAATTATCGATGGAGTCGACACGTTCGTAATGGAACCTGGCTCAAGACCCATCCTATCATAGAAGTTCTTCTAGTGAGCCACGCATTTTTCTTTCACTGAACCACGTCTAATACATGATTGAAGGTCACCATTGTCACAGCTGCGTTCTGTTTTCTAAATCCGTACACCCGGATGGGCGGTACTGAGCTGGTGTATAACTTGTTCGCCGAGTGTCGTACTGGATCTGGCAATTCTCATGAAGGTCTCTGCGTCCTTAACCCGGGCTCTTTTGAGCATATTTGGCCAGTTTGCCAAGCTATTCTCGTAGCAATGTTCGTTAAAGGCGCATTGACAGTCGTGACTTTTGGCATTAAGGTCCCCGCTGGTATCTTCATTCCAACGCTCGGGGTTGGGGCATGTGCGGGCCGAGTTCTAGGTATCTTCGTACAGTATCTCCAGATCAACCACCCCGACGCGCCCGTGTTTTGAAATGCGGTGGCGATATGGACTGTAAGTTCTTGAGATAAGTTCGTGATGGAGAGTAATTACATCTACAGGTATTGTCCCGGGTCTCTACGCTATGGTAGGAGCAGCCGCCACGCTATCTGGTGTCACGGTTCGTTGCCTGATCTCCGAGATGTCGTTTGCTGACTCGGTCTCAGCGCACGACCGTCTCCCTGGCGGTCATTATGTTCGAGCTGACAGACACTTTGACATACGCTGTTCCCGTCATGTTATCGGTTCTTGTTGCCAAGACCGTGGCTGACGCGCTGGAGCCGAAAGGCATTTACGACCTTGTCATCGATTTATCCCAACTTCCCTACCTGGATTCGAAGGTCGAATATACTTGGGGTAACTTGACGATTAGCGATGTAGTACGTCTATCACATATGAGTTTCGGCCTTCCTCTTCTGACGTGTGGCGATAGACCGTACGGGATGTGGAAGCCATTCGGGTGGATCAGAGCAACACAGTGGAAAGTCTTCGTGACCAACTGCAGGACCTCGTCTCGATGGGTAACGATGACGGTGGTTTCCCCATCCTCAGGACTTATGGCGAGGATGATGGTCTAAGAATGATTGGTTATATTGGCGCAAATGAATTGGAGCATGCGCTCAGTACGCGTTCTGAATCTCATCGTAGTTAGATTTGCTAACAATGGCTTATTCAGGTGTTGTAGCAGACAATGCTGACAGTGAAGTGCACTTCCATACCACTTCTTCGTACTATCATTCCATGGCATCGTCTTCCATTTCTTCCCTCCTTGAAAATGCCCAAGATCATAGCAATGATCCATTCGACTTTAGCATCTACATGGATCAAGTGAGCTTGATTATCCTTTCTAAAAGTCAATTTGCTGACGAACTTACAGGCTCCTTTGACTGTACAATCGAACTCTCCCTTGGAAATGGTTCACCAATTGTTTGTCAAGCTTGGTGCGCGTTATGTCGTTGTGAACGATGCCGATGGACTCTGTATGTGCAAAATATCCTGTTCTAGGAAGCGATATTTACCTATCCTTTTAAGATGAGGGAATCATCGACAAGAAAACTTGGCTCGCATTCCTCAGCGAGTTGGAGGAGAAGTCATGAGGATCTTTTCAATCTTTCGTCGTTGCAAGGTAATTTTTGTCAATGGACAAACTAGCATGGAAAACCCTATACCCTTTATGATCTTCATGATATTTTACCTTACGACCCCTGCATTCATTCAGATAATACATATCCATTCAATGTTGAACAAATTCATACCTTGACCACTGTGTTTGTGTATGCTTGGAATCAACCTGACTTAACAAAAACCACAACGATGAGCTCTGGCCTTGGTGTTCCCGTCAAGCTCCTCCACGAATCGTTGGGTCACATCATTACTGTTGAATTAAAAACAGGGCAGCTGTATCGGGGAAAGCTGGCAGAAGGTGCTTGTTGGTGTCTGTCAACGAGATCCAGTACTGATCGTGTTATACAGCCGAGGATAATCTGAATATCTCGCTCAAGGACATTACGGTAACAGCGCGGGATGGACGCGTATCCCAGCTGGACCAGGTCTATATTCGGGGAAGCATGATACGCTTCTTCATCGTCCCCGACATGCTGCAGAACGCACCAATGCGAGTCGTCTTTCCCTCCGCGTCGATCCGCGTCTAAGCGCATATTTCCTTAGGTTCAAGCGGGTTGGTCCCAATGCGATGAGAGGAAGGGGTATCGGAACAGCTCGTGGACGAGCGACCATCATGCGCGGTATGTGGCTTGATGCTTTGTGTCTGCTTTTGCTGATCTCATTCTTAGCCAACGGTATCTGCTTTTCAACTCCTCGACCATTCTTTTGTATTGACAACACATTCAGCACGTCGTGGACGCGGCGTCGTGCCCCCGGTGTCGAGAGGCATCCGACGATAATCTTGTCTTCAAAATATCCTTGCAGCCCCAGGCTGGCGCGCTGCTCATTCGATGTCGCCATTTGTAAGAATCATACAGTAGATATAGTCTCGATATGTTTGTGTAACTGTAAGTATGGCTGACAACGAGCTGTATACTACCATAGGTTCGATGTCTACGCCTTTCCTCCCTGCATGACCAACAACTCCGACATGTCCAGGCTGCGCAACAAGTGGGCGAGGACTTTGTTGTCCGTCTTCCCGTTGAAACTGAGTGGAACGAAGTCTATGGGCAAAATATACGCTGGTCGCTGGTATGGAGGAAGCTTGACCTCGACAGCCTTCTTCAGCTTCCGAATAAGCGCTTTTGCTTCATCTGTCTTCATGAACTTAGGGAGTGTCGACCGGCGCTCAGCTACAGATGTGGTGGCCTCTCCGAATGCGACGAAGCTAACCAGCAACTCCGCTGTCACTGCTGGGTGTGTGGTAATGAAAGTTGATGCGCTGATATCCATAGGCTTTGCAGCTTGTTGCAGTATTGAGGATATACCCTCCGTTTCGATCCGTACGCCGCGGTACTTGACTTGCAAGTCGATTCTGCCCATGATCTCAATTGAATGGTCGGCCATCATACGAACTATGAACGTTGGAATGAAATGAGTGAGTGCCGAGGAAGAACGCAGTGCTAACCCAAATCGCCAGTACGATATGCTTTCTGCCCGGGAACTGGGATATCAATGAATGCCTTTGCAGTGGCTTCTGGGAGCTGATGATATCCTAACGACGGCTCAGATCGGGTCTGTAAGCTTCATGAAAACACCCACCGCGAGCAACGAGTGGACCCCCAATAACCAGTTCACCTGGGCAACCCATGGGGACGATGTTAAGATCACGATCTACAACATATGCCGAACAAGATGGGAATGGTCGTCCAATGTTTTCCTTGCGATCATTTGGACCTACTCGCCGGGAAGTACAGCCGATTGTCGTCTCCGTTGGACTGCATAAGCCCGTAAGTCGACGACCAAGGCCTTCATCAGTCTTCACTCACCCGTAAAAGTTACCAAGGATCAAGTCAGGAAGATTCGACCATTTTTCCAAGAGCTCCATATTGGTGAGTTTGGAGAGCTTCGAGACAATTGGTGACCTACTGAGTCGGTAATTTTCTCGCCTCCAGAGACCAGATACTTGATAGGCAGGCCGTCAGGCTTTTGAAGCAAAGCTTCAATCATACTGGGAACCATGCCCATATGTGTCACCCCAATTTCAACGACGTGCTTCCGTAGTTGGGTCAAGAGCTCGAACCGTGGAGCGCTAACAAGACGCGAGCCCAGACACCAACTCTGTACGATCTCAGATATGTGCACGTCGAATGCGGTAGCTATGGATATTGTCAGGTTATTGTTCCTATTTCCAGGGAGAGTGATACACTTACACGCCAACGCTAGTCTTTTATCCGTGTCTGGATTCGTAACAGGTTTTGGAAGTGCACAGAAGGCTTCCATAGCCCAATAGAGACCACGGTGATTCAAGAGGCAACCTTTCGGATTCCCTGTAGTGCCTGCAAGTGGACGTCGGACTAACAGTGAGACAGGGATGTAAATGGAGACTGACCAGAGGTATAGAGTAAATAGGCAAGACCATCCAAGGTTGCTCGGCAAACGTTCTCATCACCAAACTTGTCGAGCGCGTCGTCGATCAATGAGGTGCTGAGAATTACTGGTAGTCCTTCGAATGACTGTTCATCGTCTGGCGTTGTGAACACCCAACGCGCTCCGCTATCTTCTGCGATGAATTTCTTCCGCTCAATGGGTAGTTCTGGGTCAATCTTTGAAACTTGGTCATTAAATTCCCCAATGACTGGAATAACGAACACTCACTGATACGTAGCAGGCGCCTGCCTTCAGTATTGCAGCCATTGCGACATAGAAGAAGGATGAACGACCGCTGCACAGCGCGACTTTGTCCTCGACCTTTACGTTGGCTGATATCAACCACTGTGCCAAAGCGTTGCTCTGCCGATTGAGCTCGTGGTATGTCAGGAGGAGGGGTGGTTTCTCCAAACTTGTGTAGATCTCGTGCGCGACTGCGGTCGGTCGATGAGCGGCGTGGCCGAAAAGCCACTCAAGTGCGACGTGTTCCCGCTCAGGATCGCACAATCCAGCGGTGTATGACTGAAGGTCGGGCGGCATGGGAATAGGCGAGCTGTGCAGCGCGTCTGGAGCTGCGATAATGGCATCGAGGGTAACACTGACTTGTGCGGCGAGTTTTTCGAGGGTTTGTGTGCAGATGAGGGAACTGTCGACGAGGAAGTCAAGAAAGACCAGGGAATCTGATGATACGTGTGCACCGAAGACAACGCTGCGAGGTACAAAGGTCTTGGGAGATGCGTGCTTCAATACATCCCAGATGATGAGGACCGGTAAAGGAGTATGCTCATCGTCGACATTTAAATCAAGACGCGCATCATCCAAGCAGGTCACCGTATCTGCCTCATCAAGAAGGGCTGCGTCGAGACCATGGGCGTAGTCACTCCAGGTGGTGTTACCCGAGTGCTTTGCACGAACAACGCGAATCCAAACTCCTTCAGGGTCGTGAAGATATTCAGGTGAAGTCTCTCCCAGAATAAGATCCTGCGTGTCCACATACTTCATTAACGTACTAGAAAACGCAGCACGAAGCAGAGACCGGGCGTGTTCTGTGATTTCCTTCGCTGAATTTCTCAAATTGTCGGACGTATGTGCTGCAAGCTGGAATGAAACGCGACATGGCCCTGCCGCTGGCAGTCGACGCAAAGAACCGAGGTCGGGAAGATGTTGAAAGACGTAGCCTTGAAAAGGTGACGTCTGAGAGTAGATGGCCATCCCCATGATGAGAAGGTAACGCTAGCAGAAGCGTTTCCTCGCACATGCGCGCGGCATATATAAAATCTTTCTCCGCGATTCGCTTTGAAAACACAAGTTTGGCTTGGAGCGCAATCGATATATCCGAAGACCGAAATCGGGCCCACCTTTCTTCCGCGTTGTGGCCCCATGAACCCAGGTGACATACGCTCCTCGAGTTTTGCACCAAATGGCTGGCGTCGGAGGAAAGCGGAGAGGAGGAAATAGATGGATCTTATCTGATTAGCGCAGCTTCATTGATTATCAGATACCGGGATCAGAAGGGTTTTTACTTCCATTGGGGACGAATCTGCACTGAACTTCCACGAGCTCAACACGAATCGGGTTTGCTGCAGTCGAACCATCACGCGAACCGATACGCGTCTGTTCCAGTAAAAGCAATATTAGCTCTTTCAGAATGTACTGGCCTCCAGATCGCTGTCTTTTGGTGCATGGCGGGCGGCCAGGACGACCGCTCCTCCAGTCGTCGGACCACGTTGGGGGACTGCCCAGTCGCGTGTAGCCCCTTAAGCTCATTCGAAACGTGAAATTAGATCCGAGAGGATTACTTGAAAATTCCCGTTTATCAGATTACCTCGGCCGCTCTCTAGATTGTCCAAGTTTTAGTCATCGGTCCTGTTCGTCGCGCTCTTGAGGGAACGGTTGCCTGTCCGCATTCCTGCTAGTCGGTACCACCATGGCTGCTCTATGCCCCGACGAAGGCGCTTTGGGCCCAGTCTCCTTGTGTCGCCATATGGATTTCACTCTTGGATTCCAATACAGGTGCGACACCGTCCGACGCGCTGGATCTTTCTAACGCCAGGATATAGATTTATGTCCATCGCTCCTTCTGTTATTCTCATAGCGTACAGTGCTACTCGTCTTAAGAGTCTTGTTCGGGCGCGTCGGGTCACCAAGAACGTTGTCGACATCCTTTCTGCATTCAAGCTTGCGCTTGGCTTGACATTACTCGCAGCGACTGCGGCATGTGTTGCACTAGTGCCGCGGACGGGATGGGGTTACTGGGCGACTGCAGCCTTCTCCTTAGAGCTCGTTACATCTGTGAGCCCATGTAGATTTTGATTTCATCACGTTCTCAACTTGTGATCATTACAGCTCTGCGTAGCATCGTTGTCCTACCTTCACCATACCCGCGAATGCGCTCCTAGCTCGGTGATCGGAATATACTCGTTTCTTGCCTCGTTGTTTGCTGCGACGCAGTTACGAACCTATGTTCTCTCGTCACTACTACACGCGGGCTTCTTTCCGGCATTCGTGGTGGCATTCTCAGCTCGTGCATGCCTCGTCATTGCTGAATTCGCCAACAAGAGAAGATTTATACGCGACGCCGAAAAGGTCCGATAAACTTCTCGCCATTTGACAAAATCTGATCTTGTCACTTTAGCCTGTGGCGCTCGAGATCACAGCGTCACTTCCAGAACGGCTACTCTTCATATATCTGTACCCACTTCTTCTGAGAGGTTTCAAGGGCTCAATCAACCTCGATCAACTCAACGAATTTGGGCTACCACCTATCATGTCATCGGGACCTGCCAACAGGAAGTTGTCGGAAACATTGAAGCAATCGTATGTGTACTGTCCTGCTTTCGAATCAAGGCTCATTAGGGTTCAGACATCAAGCAAATCCTTCTGTTCGACAACCAATCTTCTTGCCCTCCATTTTAGCATTCGCGCCTCAATTCTTTGTTCCGGCACTGCCCAAGCTAATGTTGATCGCAGCTACCTTCACTCAGCCATACTTAGTGCAAGCAATGCTTAACTTCATTGACTCATATTCCGACTCGGAAGCTACGCCAGAGGACCCCTCGCATGGCTGGGGATTGGTCGGCGCTTATGCTATAGTGTACTTCATCATCGCAGGGTGCACTGCCCTGTATTGGGACAAGGCAAAACTGAATCAATCTGTATTTCGCTCTCTAACAGTCGCGCTTCTAGGTGTATACTATGGTTGTCTGCTATCGTGCTGCCCTGTAAGTGCCGTCTGCTTAGTGCCCATCTTAATCTTTGAATCGTTCTGCAGTGTCAGTGTTATTTTCGACAAGTCCATGAGGCTTTCGGCTTCAGTGTCAGAAAGTAAAGGTGGGACGGCCGTGACGTATATGTGAGTTTTATGGAGCTGTAACACTCCGCATCTTATACCTGTAAAGGTCTGTCGACGTCGAGCGCGTCTGTGAAGGCATAGCTTTCTTCCACGAGACCTGGTCTGCGCTTCTTTCTATTGCTGTGGCCGCTGTCGTCCTATGGTTCAAGGCGAGTCGTGCATCTGTCTATCGATATAACAGTAATAAATTGTAACTTTCTCAGGCGACGTTTGCAATGATCCCTCCAATCTGTATCATGATCTTGTTTTTCATGATCACAAGTTACATCGGCAAGCGTGTAGCAAAAGCACAAAAGCGGTGGATGGAGAGTACCCAAGCTCGTGTGAAAGTGCTCGTGAGTGTAATTCATGACAATGATCTTTCACGAAACTAACTACATCAGACGTCTATAACATCACAAATGATTCCATTGAAATTCCTCGGCGTAGAATCTGCAGTTCCTAAATGGGTGGAGCCAGTCAGAAATAGGGAAATCGAACAACTCCGACGATTCTAGTACGTCTCGGGACTTCTACGTGTCTTGAGACTGATGAGGACTACAGCTTGAGGTTGGTCATGGTGGGCGTCCTATCTCAAGCGACGGTCAATTTCGCTGGCATCTCCGCTTTGGGCACATACGTGGGAATCACCGACGAGGGTCTTCGGCCCGAGACTCTTTTCACAATACTGACGACTCTGGTATGTGAGTGATTGCGTAGTGAATTGTCTTCGCTGACCAGCTCCAGAACCTTGTAACGCTACCCATCAGTACGGTCGGAAACTGTTTCCCACTTCTGCTTGCTTCATATGCAAGCATGAAACGGATTGCCGAATTTTTGTAGGTGTGCTTTAACTGGCTGCGATAGGTTTCTGACACAAACTCAGGTCCCTCGGCGAGAAATCAGTCGTCTACAGTGGTCCAATTGAGGAAAAGAGTGATTCGGACTTCTCGGAGAAGGACGGCTCATCGCTTCACAAGTCCGACATCGCCGACCCGCTTTCCCTGTCACATGCAACAGTCGCCGTCAGTGAAGGCGGGAAATCATTGTTATCCGATTTCAGCGTGTCATTCCTTTCAAATGCTCTCAACGTCGTCGTTGGGCATGTAGCAGCAGTAAGCAGCCCATGGAGTCAAGTTCGATCACTGACGCGTCACGCGCTTAGGGGAAAACGGTACTCCTAAGAACTCTTCTTGGAGAAAACTTCGTCACCTCCGGTGTATGCGTACGTCCAGAAGGGCGTGTCGCATACGCGCCGCAAGAAGCTTTCGTTTGGCCTACCACTGTACGGGAAAATATCATTCTTGACAATGCCTTTGAACCTGAGTGGTACGCAACCGTGGTGCAAGCATGTTCTCTCGATGAAGATTTCTTGCAAATGGCCAACGGTGACATGACAGTCATGACAAGCGGCAGTGGTAGCTCTGTGAGTGGTGGTCAGAAGCAGAGAATTGTACGTTGCCCTCCACATATGATTCGAGACCTGTGCTTATGACTATGCAGTCCTTGGCTCGAGCGGTATACGCCCGCAGCGAGATCACTTTGCTTGATGACTGTTTTTCAGCACTGGTAACGTTTCCCTACTTTCGCAACATGTGCCGATGTGTAAACGTTTTTGACAGGATGCGCATACTGCAGCGTCGGTATTCTCTGGACTATTCTCCTCAACTGGCTTATTGTACGGGAAATCTGTTCTCCTCGTAACACACAGTCGTTAGTGTGACATGCCATGATTTCAAGGACATCGCTAATCTTTGATGCAGTGCTCTATCTTTCATCTGCTGCTCGGATTGTCATACTCGATTCCTGCACCGTTGTGGCTCAGGGTTCGCTACAGGAACTTCGCGACAGTCATCTTGACGTCGCTCGGTATGTTGGCAAAGAACATTATGCTGTGGAGGATAATCAGGTGAAGGAAGAGAAAGTCGTTGTCAAACCTGCGACGCCAACGCCATCGAAAGACAAGGAAGCGAAACCCGCTGAAAAGGCTCCCGAAAAGGATGTTCCGAAAGTTAGTAAATGGGCACCTTACATTTTCTATATCCGGGCGGTAAGCTCTCTTTTGTCATGTACGACGTTATGACTGATAAACCAACCGCAGTGCGGGTGGCAAAGGCTGACACTTTGTTTGTCTTGTCTAGTAACGTATACAGCCATGCAGATTGGTCTCCAAGTGACTCCTAGCATTTCGAGTTCTAGAATGAATACTCAACGCATTGCAGGTACTGCTCAAATATTGGTCTGAAAGCGACTCGACATCCCATGGCCCTTGGTTGGGAGGCTACGCAGCGTTTACTGTGACGTGCTTCATCACCTCCTTTATTACACTTTATGTCTACGCGCAAAAGACTGCGACGCATGCTTCGCTTGTGATCCATGCGCGTCAACTCGCGGCTGTACTCGCAGCGCCTGTCACCTATTTCCAACGGACACCGGTTGCGCAACTGCAGAATCGATGGTCAAGCGACATGTTCATTGTCGACTTCGCTTTCCCTCGTGCCGTTCAGGATTTCATGTTCACTGCTGTCTATGTTGGTATGTCAAGTCACATCATCTGGAAGTTCTAGACAATGACGCGCCTTTACAGTTGGCGCCATCGTTCTCATTCTCATCGCCGTAAGTAAAGAACCGTCGTAAATTGAATGGTTTACTAAACACATTCGACAGGTACCCTGGCTGGCGATATCGATTCCCTTCTTAGCCGTTATATACTACTGTCTTCAAAGGGTTTATCTGGCACGTATCCTCGTCTCCTGACAAGTACGGCACTAACGAAGGCTTCAGGCGACTTCACGTCAGCTCCAGCAATTGACGATGAGCTCGAAAACGCCGATCTATACGGCTTTTACCAGCACTCTGACAGGTCTCGTCACCATTCGTGCTTTCCGAGCTGAGAAGCTCTTCAAGGATATGAGTTTACATCATCTCGATCGTGCGCAAGTGCCCATGTATTACAGATACGCAGGCATCCGATTCTTGTCTGTTTTTCCTCTTCTCAGGTACCCCAAATCTGATACCTTTTTATAGACGCACATCTCTGAACTTCTTGACGGCCTTCCTAGCAGTTGCAATTGCAGCTTTGGCTGTTGGACTTCGCACTTCGACGTCTGGTGGATATCTTGGAGTTGCTCTCTCGCAGCTTGTCGGACTTTCTCAGACATTGATCAACCTCCTCTTGGCGTATACGCGTGTCGAGAACGGCTTGGTTTCCATTGAGCGGATCTTCGAGCTGGATCGTCTTGAATCTGAGGGTGGTGACGAGAGTCTGACGAAGGCTCCAAGTCCCGAATGGCCCTCTCAAGGAGCAATTGAGTTCCGGAACGTCAATCTCAGATATGGGTTAGTGAATAACTCTAATTGACGAATATGAACGTATCTCAATGTTCTTTACAGGGACGACTTACCGCCCGTACTGAAAAATCTAACCTTCTCACTTAAGGGTGGCGAAAAGTTAGGGATATGTGGTCGCACAGGGTATGTATGTAACTGGTGCAGCGCATACAAAATAATGACATTCCTTACAGGAGCGGCAAGAGCAGCACCGTGTTTGCGCTATTGAAGGGCCTCGGTCATTCGGAGCTTTGCACGGGTTCAATCCTCATTGATGGGGTCGACATCCGGACAATACCAATAGCAACCTTACGCTCCGCCATTAGGTGTGCATAGTCCAAGAGCGCCAAGCTGTACTCACACATTTTTAGCACCGTATCCCAAGCTCCGTTCCTACTCTACACTTCGATGCGGGATAACCTCACCCTTGGATGCTCGTCAGAGGTCACAGACGATCAGATCTGGGATGCACTGAAGCTCGTGGGAATGGACACCTCCGTCGGTGCACTCGACGACAAACTAGAGACTGTCATTCAAGCAGACGGTTCGGAGTTTTCCGCTGGAGAGGTTTGTTTGTCTTTCTCTTCGTCGCTCAATTGTATCCTAATTACCTTCAGCGGCAACTACTATGTATAGCTAGAGTGCTGTTACAAAAACGCAAAATTGTCGTTCTTGACGAAGCGTCATCGAGGTGAGGCGTATTCAATAGCATGAAACCGATAGTAGCTAATTCAATATAGTATGGATTCTACGACAGACAAGCGCTTGTTGGATGTACTTTCGACTAATCTGCGCGACGTTACAGTGATATCAGTTGCACATCGCATATCCACGATTGTCGATTATGATCAAGTGATGGTTATGGACAACGGAAGTGTCGTAGAAAGCGGGGCCCCTGCTACTCTCCTTAAAACTGCCGACTCGCTGTTCGGCGCGTTGTACGAAAAGCAGTGAACGCTGCTGCAGGCGATATGATATCTACATTAAAAAAAAAAAAGAGAACGATTCTTGCCTCATTTAATATACTCCTACCGTTCATTGGTTTCAAGACTGTTGTCAGTGATCGAGAAGGGCTGAGGCCTGACTCGGCCTGAGCGTTTGAAGTTGGTTTGAAGAGCAGAGTTCCATGAACTTATTCAAGTAAGCACGACCTTATCATCCAGGCATGAGGTCCGACATGATTCCGACTCTCTGAAGTGGTTGACGTAAGTCGAATTCGAAGCCACTGCCCATACTATCCATAAATCGCTTCTACATTAAATTGCAGGTCGTATGAACGATATCCTGTCATTAGCTAGCATATGGTCCTCCCCATCATCTAAGGACCACTGATTCTCCTTGATCAGTTTCTCGCGTTCCAGCAGATACTTTCCCTCTTTGTACTTCTGCGAGAAATCTGCTGCCTTGTGATAGAACCAGCCTAATCTGTCGTTGCAACCGACGCAGAAAACGTCTTGAACAGTATGCGTTCCCGTTCTATAAATGACTGAGACGAGAGATCCAGTGAAAGAGACGTATAACTACAGCAAAGCGCGTTCCTCTTTCCGTCCAAGTTTGACGTTGGTTGCAGAGTAAATGAGACTACCAAAGAAATCAGGATCCAGGATCAAATGATAGGGTAGAGCAATTGACTATCCACGGCCATCGCGCCCCGAGAATGCCTTGCTAATAAGTTCGTCCTGAAGGGCCTGGCCAATAAAAGGTGAGCTAGTGGGCGACTTGAAGACTAGATAACGAACAATGACGCAAGAGCATTTCGAACACGAATAGACGGGATGACCCGCATATGACTGTACCACTTGAGTCTTAGTATCTGCTGAGGGTAACGACATTTATAAGGAAGGTACAACAAAGAGAGGCGCCTCGTTGCCTTCTTGTTGTGGCGCACAGCGATCCCTCAGGTGACCGAATGGGGTTATATGTGTTCCCATGCCTCGGAGCACGGACCGATTCGCCCGTTCATGGCTTTCGCTTGAGGCACACAAAATTGCACAAGTATTTGCGGAGATGTTCATAAAAGAACTACAACGATACATGGAGATGACCGAGAACAAGATGCAAAGATAGGGAAAGCGTTACTTGTGTCATTGTCATTCGCCAGCGAATAATCCATGTCGTGAAAATGTATATGTTCGCAGAACACACACTCTTGGGCGCTCAGCGCATGCTTTCAAAGAGTTGGTCGGTAATTAGACCTTGCGCAGGTAAGTGCGACCACGGATGCCAATAGTGCTGTAAGCCCCGTCCGCACTGGTCGAGACTGATACGGTTGCAACGATGGCCCCGACGCACTGAAAGGACTATCGGTAAAGCTTCCCTCGCTGCCAGATACTACAGCAGTAGGTATCGCTCCGCCAAATGTTGCAGATGGGCCTTGTTCGAACCCTGTATGGATGGCGTCAACTTGGGCGCCCGAGAGCAGACGAGCCTTACCTGAAGCTGAGTTGGATCCGTCACCGCCGAAGCCTCCACCCTCACCACCAAATGCGCCGCCGCTTGATGGAAACGCGCCGCCTTCAGATGACCAACCGTCTTGGCCAGTGCCCGAGGGTGCAGCTCCTTCGCCACCAAATGATGCTGATGAGGACTCAGAGCCCTCTCCCCCGAATGGAGTGGACGAGTTGGTGCTTCCTTCGTCACCAAAGGGAGACGAAGAGTTGGAGCTCCCTTCGGAGGCGAAGGGAGGTCCTGAGCAAGAACCGGAAGCGCTTTCTCCATCAGATGTACCAGTCGAAGTGCCTGTAGCGGACGGGCTCTCTCCACTGAACGTCGCACTTGGGAACGAATTAGAGGCCGCAGCGGTTCCGATAGTTCCTCCGGCAAGGTCAGAAGAATACGAGCCATCAGACGAGTCTGAGCCACTAGTAGAACCATTGCTGGCAGCTATGTGGGTGGAGGATTCAGGGAACGATGCTGCTGTGCTCAGCGATCCGGACGGCGAACCTTGCGACGGGAGTGATGTCGAATTGCCTCCACCGAAACCTCCAGACGTAGTAGAATTAGAGCCTGACCCTCCCTCCCCGCTAAATGTGCCGTTACCAGAGCCCTGAGGTCCACCATGTCCACAGGACTTGGTAGAGTTCAAGCCAGGGAATCCTCCGCTACTGGAGTCGGACGAGGACGTGGCTTCCGGGCCTGTGCCGCTGAATGTGGCGGTCGACCCTTGAGAGGAACGAGAGATACTGACAGTCTCTCCAGTAGACTCTGTGGTGTAGGTGTATGATCCCGATGTATCGTCAGAGACAGAGCTGGAGGGAACGTCTGATGATGCCGCGAAGGCTGCAACTGTGCCCGAAGATGACGCAGCGTCATCGATCATAGCAGAAATTGTGATACTCGCGATGGTCCAGGTCTTTCCGTTGTCGTTTGTGACCATGTCGGAGGCTTCGACGCCAGAACCAACACCAAGCGTGGAAGAAAAGTCTGCATCGGCTTCCATGAGGATGATGGTCGTGTTCGTGTAGTACTAGGACGATTCATTAGCAATGTAGGAAATGAATGACGCGGAACAACAACTTACTTGAGGGGAGGTCGAACCGGTGCAGTCGGACTGACATTCTGTGCCAGTACCCCAACCGCCGTTGTACAAAGGACCATCGTCTGCGCGATCGGTCAACAAATGCTTTACAGAATATCCTAAGCGTACTTACAACTCTCAAGGGTAGAGATGACTTCGCCGTTTACTGTGACTGTTTGCGTCCATGTAACTTGATCATCCCCAAGCTATGAGAGATTTAGAAAAATCCCACAACGTAATCTTAAAAGTCCTACCTTGTAGTTGATGATGATATCAGTGTTGGCATCCACGGGAACCATGTCCCCGTTTAATTGAGTAGTGGCGCCGTCAACGACTCTGAAGTACTCGTGAGCATGTTCTACGAGGCGAAAACGCTGCGGCCATGACGTACCCAAAGTAGCTTGCCATAACACACCATTGATCTGAACTCGCGCCACAGCTGTAGAACAGTTAGAAGCTATGAGCGACGTGTTCAATCGAGACGCACTATCCGCTCTGGTCAGCAGTGGAATCAGCACCAGACTGAATCAATCCACTCGTGCTGTTACTGATACCTAGAAAGGCGCATGTCAGGAAGTGTTACATACAGGAGCGGCTGCGTGCAGACCTGGCCAGAGGAACAAGTAACTAATTCGTCGCGTTAGTTTTCCATTGTTTGAAGACTAAGCACGACGAAAAACACACTTCTGTGGGTTTGAAGGAGGCGTTCCCGGATTGAAAGTAGTAGTCGCCTCAATGATGGCTGAGTTGGTCGGCCCAAGAGAATAGGCTGGACCCCAAGAGTCGCCCATGACGGTCAACGCCAGGGACAACGAGAGAATAGCGAGTGAGATCATTGCCCGTAGGGAGAAGGGAATGTGGGCCAAGGGAATGCGAAGTTGGAAACACAGAAACAGAGAGAGAAGGAAAGGCTTGTGTGGATACGTGAACCACTCAGAGAGCATTTATAGTCTGCAGATTCCACTTTTAGAGACAGGCCGCCGCGTCACCGTGCAAACCCTTGTTGGAGACAAGAAATGTTCGTCGGAAAATACTGCCCCACCATTGTGATGCGTTGCAATTGAGAATCCAGTCTAAAGGTGCTCATAGGTATCAGAAAGTTGTGGCGCTTTAGTCACACCGAGAAAGACAAGGGTGTCGGCATGTATGTAGAATTAGTGTTGAAATTCTCCCAAGATTCTGTAGTTCATGTTGAGTTCATGTCAGTTACAGAGAATTGACACGCGTCACGGTCGCCTGAACTGCGCTGTCACCATCCCAGGCGCGCGAGAGTGCGCAGCACAGAGTCGCGCACGTTGCCATGGCGCAAGTATCGATATTCAGCCGACAAGGAGTCTGGTACTGGTCTGGTGCAAAAGAGCCGAGCGGTGATCGGGGAGCTGCCGGAAAGTGCCGGTCCTACCATGCCCCTTGTCACTGGCCAACGACTGGCCTCCATGTTTGCTCGTCCTTATCTTAGAACCAAATGCCTACCACCAAATGTGTGGCGGCGAATGTCGACCGTCCCTCCACAGCCTCGCCGGCGTGTCCCCAATGCTCAGGAGATGGCGGAATTCCACCGTCGAAAGAATAATAGTTTCCTCCTGTACACCTCTGCTGTCGTGAGCATAAGACTTGCCTGTATATCCCACGTTAAGACCTCTTTCCGAAGATAGTGGTAGCCCTTGGCGCGTCCTACGCTGCTGTGCCATTGTACCGCATGTTCTGTGCTGCGACGGGCTTTGCTGGGACACCAAAAGTCGGCAATGGGCGCTTTGAAGCCGACCGTCTTGTTGCGGTTGAAGGCGCGCGCCGCATCAAGGTCCATTTCAACGCGGACAGATCGGAACAACTGCCATGGACTTTCAAGCCCCAACAGAAGATCGTCAACGTTCTCCCAGGCGAAACTAGTTTGGCATTTTACACTGCTAAAAACACGTCCGACAAGGACATCATTGGTATTGCGACATACAACGTTACACCGGATCGAGTCAGTAAACCCAATCCACCACCAGCTGTTGGCTGACGTCCTACAGGTAGCACCGTACTTTTCCAAGGTGGAATGCTTTTGCTTCGAGGAGCAAAGGCTTTTAGCAGGCGAAGAGGTCGACATGCCTTTGCTATTCTTCATTGACAAGGATATGCTCGACGACCCCTCATGTAGAGATGTTGAGGACGTCGTGCTGTCGTACACCTTCTTCCGGTATGCATCTTTCCAACATGTTCCACTTTGTCTTGAACTTGTGCTAGTGCGCGGCGAAATCAGCGTGGACAGCTTGAACCTGACGCGCAGGAGGACGTGATCCAGAAGTCTTTGGGCTTCGACGAGTACGAACATGCGCCAAAGGCCGAAAAATAGAATATGTTTACGCTTCACGACTAATTGACGTATTTCTCGGGACGCTGGGATCTTTATACGACTTGAAAAGAAGAAAGCAGTTCGCCATTTGTATCAATGCGATACTCGTGTTCCTTCGTGCTAATGGGACCGAGAACTATGAAGCACTGCGATCTCCACCTGTCCATTCACGTTTACCGATGACCTTCATGCTCTTGGCCTTCAGTTCCGGCATGGTAGGGTGGTCGAGACCATGGTCAAGCTGACTGTCCGGAATTCCAGTGTTTCAAGCCTTCAATTATGTACTCGGTCTTTTACGGCCTATGTCGCATACGCCTTGATCTCACATAGCCAGGTAACCTGACCTACTAGTATGAGCAAGCGTCGATACAGTAGGCCAGGTAAATCTGAGTTTAAATTTGGCGTGAACATGTCGTTGGAAATTCGCAGAGATCGGTCCGACTTCCTATATGCCGTATAAGGAAATAAATTCTTTCCGCAAATTCTAACGTCTCGCAGCGGACTTGTTTGTGGTGTTCACACTTCCCTCCGAGGTCCCAATTGACAAGAGTACGTATATTACACTGAACGTCAACTATATACTGATGAAAACTTCACTAGATGTCCCTCTGGGATGCACTCCAACCCCAGGCAATGTAGCATGTTATATACTACGCATCCACGAGCATCGCCGACTTCCAATTGCGCGTGTTGATGCCAACGACGTCCCAAACTAGCTGTCCCCCAGCCTCTTCGCTGATCCCCTCTCAGCTAGCAGTCTTGTAGACGGTGTGAACCCAGTTTTCAATGATACTGTGACATTCCAGAGGGTTGGCAGAGTTGGAGAACTGATTTGAGATGGATCAGATGGACAAGTCTCGTCGGGAACGGCAGCATAGCGTGTTAATCAGCGTATCAAGCTACCGGTGGACAAATGGAAAATTCAACGCGGCATAACGGGGGTTTGAAGTCATTACTTACCTGGAATATATTGTTTACATGCACAAAGTTATTCTGGCATGCTTATGCATACTGGGCGCGACCTGGATGCTGCTACGACGAACGTTGCCTTTTAAGACTGCAGAATTTATTTCCTTATACGGCATATAGGAAGTCGGACCGATCTCTGCGAATTTCCAACGACATGTTCACGCCAAATTTAAACTCAGATTTACCTGGCCTACTGTATCGACGCTTGCTCATACTAGTAGGTCAGGTTACCTGGCTAGATCTCACAATGCAATGCCATTATGAGAACTCGCGTGTAAGCCCGGTGAAAGTTCAATAGCATTTGAACTTCAAGGAAGTATTCCAGGCAGCGACTCTAACTCATTAGATATATTATACATCGTACGTGGGAGCAACATTTGAGCAAATCCATAGAGGGCGGCTCCGAAATGAAGACTTTTGTGCCCGGATGCTGGCGCTTCTATGATGCGTCATGCATACATATGGCGCTCGAATTGACCGTCCCAAGAGGGCGGAACGACCATGAGGGTCTCCCAGAACCGAAGACATCCGAAGTCGCTATTTGATTAGATTCGGATAAGATTTTTTTAATCTGATAGACCCTGGCTAATCTGATAAATCAAGAAGCATCGGGATCCGTTTCGCTCTCCCAAAAACCCTCTCATCGTAACACGTCTCGGACTCCAGATACTTTATGACAGAACTGACTCTGCCGCGTACTTCGATACCGTGTCTCTTCCCGCAAGTCGGTCAGCCAGATGCAGGCGTCATAAAGGTCGCCTCAACCACACCGGTTGCGAACGAAGCGGCCTTTGCCGTGACGTTACGTGCATTGCTAGGCAGGACTGGGGAGTTTGCGTTTCTATTGGGAGATAGAAGCGCTGTGTGGGTTGACGGTCTGGAAGAAGGTCAGACGAAGGAAACGTCAAAGACGTACGACGCGTTGGATGTGACCGGTTTGGAGACCGTGGAGGCCAAAGTTTCATTCGGAAACGAAGACGTGAACACAATCATCCATTTGCTTTGAACGGTCTGACGGTTTTCTTAGGACACTCCAACACTGAAAAGCCCAATCCTCTTCCATTTGCAAGTCAGACCTTCATCTATTGCGTTAGCATACTCGAAAGCGCACATTCCGGACTCCTTCGCCCGTCAGCTCGTGGACATGTACCTCGTCGAAGATTGCCGCGGTCCTATTGCGCAAGATATAGAAAACGATTTCGAAAAACTCTCGGTCCTCAATTACCCCCCGCGACCGTACCCAAATTCCACCCAAAAATACACCCTTCTCCACGAAGGTTTTGTTGCGCAGGCCGCGATGCACCCGGAGGCAGTCGCAGTTGATTTCCTTGACGCCGCAGACGATGTTACTGCGCGCCAAACGATGACCTATGCAGAATTGGATCGAAGAAGTTCTACACTGTCCCAAGTCATTCGCCAAATGATCCCTGGCGAAGGCAAATCCATCATTCCGCTCGCCCTACCGCCATCGACAGCCCTATATGTCGGGTATCTTGGAGTGCTACGCTCCGGACACGCGTTTTGCCCCCTTCCTGGACTCGACAACGCGCCGGTGGAGCGTATCATTGAACTAGTAGGCGACGTGGACGCGCCGCTTGTCTTGGGACTTGGAAGTCGTCCCTCATGGATGGCTGGCATGCCAAGCGTTGCGTGGAAGGATATCAGTGAGATTACAGGAGACGAAGAAAGTTTGGACGGTCATTGGACACCGAAAGAAACAGATTTGGCGTATGGTGCGTAATTCCCAGTACCTGAGACGCGGCTACTGATGCAGTATTAGTCCTCTTCACGTCCGGATCCACGGGAAAACCGAAAGGCGTGCAGATTAGCCACTTGGCCGTGTCTGCGTCCATTGCTTCCCATCTATCGGTTCGTTCATTACCCCTGGGTACCCGCTGGTTCCAGTTCGCGGCATCTACTTTCGATCCGGTAAGGAGACGCGTAGTCGAATCGAAAGGAGTTACTCACCAGCATCATAGTCATTGATGGAGATTTTCATGAACTTTTCATCGGGAACAACAATTTGCGCAGCTAATCGCGAGCGTTTCCTTACAGATCCCGAAGCCGTACTCCGAGAGTTGAAGTGCTCGCATATGATGGCGACTCCTAGTATGGCGGCGCTCTTGAGGCCCGAGAGGATTGGAGACGCGTTCGAGTTATGGACGATGGGTGAGAAGTTATCGGACAGTGTGATCAATGCCTTCTGTCGGCCAGAGAAGGGCTACGTTCTCTGCAACGCATATGTAAGTTTGAATGAATCCTTTGACCACAAGATACTAATTATGTACGCGTTCAGGGACCAACTGAGGCAGCTATCAACGTGACTTTACGCGTCCATCCGCGAAGCGAATCTGGTGCTCGTTTGGGCGCGCCGATCCCGACTGCAACGATGGTGATTTTGCATCCCACGGAGGAGCAGCTTGTGCCACTTGGCTTCCCGGGAGAGCTTGGTCTTGCAGGAGTGCAGCTGGCCAATGGATACCTGAACATGCCGGAGCAGACAGCCAAGGCCTTCGTCCAAGTTGAAGGCATCGGACGCGTTTACCGCACTGGAGATCGTGCACGCGTTGTCCTTGACGAAGAAAACAAGTGGTCTGGTATTGAGTACCTCGGCCGTATGGGTATGGGCCAAGTCAAGCTTGCTGGACGCCGTGTGGAATTGGGCGAGGTAAGTGTGAGTGTCTGAAATCCATTTTTGGCTGACTCGCCGTCCAGATTGATGCCGTGCTCTCGGCAATACCCGGCATCCAAGCCGCACACACCGTCGTTCTCAACGAACAGCTGTATACACTCATTACGCCTGCCAGAAATGACCTCATTGCGAGAGCCGAAGAAGTAGCGGTCGCGCGTCTGCCATTGCATATGCGACCAGTCTCGTACGTGCTCGCCAATTCAACACCTCAATCGGCAGCGGGAAAAGCCGACAGACGCGTGATCACGAGATTGATCGAATCCTTCTTGGCTGAAACCAGCAAGTCCGACGGCGACTCGCTGCCATCCGCAGACCCAAAAACCCTCGAGCTCGTCGTCAGACTCGTTGCCGAAGCCGCGGATATTGATCAGCGCGCAATCACACCCGGTGCTACATTACTTGCTCTTGGAGTTGACTCTTTACGCGGTGTGCGCTTCCTGCGCTTAGCACGTGATGCTGGTGTCCAGGGACTCGAAATACAAGACTTGGTGAGTCAGTCGCCGTGCAGCAATTCATTTCTTGCTTATTCTTCTACCAAGCTTGGTCGCGCGACACCGATCTCCGTAGCTCGCCTCATCACGGAACGACGCGGACAGGACTCGCCCGAGACATCCAATGCCCACCTTCAGATAATTCAAGATTTCATTCCTCAAGCCGCGGCTGCTGTACGACGCGAACTAGGAATTTCGGAAGAAGATGTTCTCCCAAAGATTCTGCCATCGACCCCCATGCAAGCCAGTGTTCTGGCCGTGTACCTTCGAACTCCCGAACGCTCGACCGGCTATCTCAATCACTCGATCTATACTCTATCTGCTAACGTTCAGATTGAGCCATTCAAGAAGGCTTGGGAAGAGGTCGTCAGGCGCAACGCGATACTGCGC
Organism: Mucidula mucida; assembly: GCA_015501055.1. NCBI lineage: Eukaryota > Fungi > Basidiomycota > Agaricomycetes > Agaricales > Physalacriaceae > Mucidula > Mucidula mucida. Next base: position 138,055 of record JADNYV010000046.1, read on the forward strand.
ACCTTTTTTGTCTTGGTTGACGACAGCAACATCAGCCCTTTCGCGCAAGTCGTAAATGAGCAGCCAAACATCAAATGGATCGAGTCAACTGGTCCAGATGTCGACGTACTTGTTTCAAGGCATCTGGACGCCATTCCGGGGCATATATCCACTCGCAACCCTTCAACTGTCGCCTTGTTTAGCAATGATGATAAGACTGACGTCCGTTTCGCGCTGACGCTGCATCACGCTCTTTTCGGTAAATCGCATCATAGGTCGCTGATAATGAAAATTAACGACACGCCTTTTAGATGGTGGTTCGTTAGCGCTGATGCTTGAAGAGTTGCACAGTATATATACCGCCTCGGAGACGCGCTTACAGAGGGCAGGGTTTGAACATGGTATAGCGGATGCTCTGAACGCGAACACAGAAGCGTCCACCCAGTACTGGACTGAAGAACTCAGAGGTCAGTTAAAAATCAATGTGGCCGCGGATCGTTCATTGTATTAACCAATACGCTTAGATTTCACTCCCGACTCCTTTCCTGACCTTTCAGGTTTACGCCAGGAAGCGAAGGCTCCGGGCCATCATGTCTCGACGGTTATCTCCTCGTTGTCTTTCTCCGATATGAGAGAGAAAGCTCGCAGCATCCAGGCTACACCTTTGTCTGTTATCCAAGCCGCCTGGGCGTTGATTCTGGTAAGACTTGAGTTTTTTTCCATCGTTCATGGTTTGACCTTTGAACTATAGCTCACCTATTCTGAATCGGAGTCTCCAGATATCGTTTTTGGGAGTGTTATCGGTGGTCGAACATCGGAATTCCTCGAATTTACTGTCGGTCCGGTCTTTTCTACAGTTCCTGTTCGTATCCGTAATGCGGAGAAAGCCACGACGAAGGATGTCCTGTCCGGTTTACTCGAGAAGAATGTCTCTAGTCTCCTTAATCGTTATCCGCCTGTGAAGGTTCTTAGTGGAGAGAAGGGATTCATCTACGATACGACTATTGCGTTGCAAAACTTCGGTGAAGGTCTTTCGCAGACGGAACTTTGGACGAAAGCGGAATACCCGCCTATGGAGACGGAGGTGTGTCATATACGCCGTGCTGATCCGCCAGTTAACTAATACGTCCTTTAGTTTGCCGTCGTGCTCGAAATCTGGGTCGAACAGAACGACGCCATCCGTTTGCGCGCAACGTGTTCCAATAATGTCTTCATACCCTCGGCAAGCGAGGACATGCTCCAACAGTTCGACAACCTCATCTCCGGCATCCTGAGCGGTGAATATCATGATGCTTCATTCCTCGACTTGACCGCTGCGGTTGATCCGTCATTACAATCGTCTGTTAATCCGGTCCCTCAACCAAGAGCAATTCCTTCCAATCAGCTCATTCACCATGAATTCGAGGACAATGCTCAACAGAACCCGGATTCTCTCGCCCTTTGGTTCAAGCATGATTTGGAGCATCCTGATTGTGACGTGAAATGGACTTATCGCGAGCTTAATGCAAGAGCCAACCGCCTTGCCCATTATCTTGTCAACACTTTTGGTGATGTGCGCGATCAGGCCATCCCGTTGTGTATGGTGAAATGCCCAGAACTGTATGTTGCCATTCTTGGTGTCCTCAAGGTACATATTTCCTATGGTCTACAAGTTCACTCTAAACGACGCTACAGGCTGGCGCTGCCTGGTGTCCTGTAGATGCCGAAGCACCAGAGAAACGCCAGAAGGACCTTTTCAGTCGAGCAGGCGGACCCGTGATTCTCGTTCAAAACACGTCGACATTGGCAACATATGAAGGCGCGCGCCCCGAGAATCTTGCCATCCTCGCTTTGGATGATCCTCGATTAAACGATCAATTGGACAGCAATCCTCTAGTGGATATCAGTCCCTCAAGTCTGGCCTATCTTATCTGGACCAGCGGAACGACAGGCTTACCAAAAGTCAGCGAATCTTTACGAGTTACTCCTAGTCATGCTTATTCGACATGTTAGGGAGTGCCTATCGAGCACAAGGCGGCGGCTCAGAGTCTTTCCGCACTCCAGGAAGCGATCCCCTTCCATAGTTCTGGAGTGCGCTGCCTCAATTTTTCTGCGTATATGTGTGTATCAACGTCATCCTTGATTACTTTCAATTCTCATTGGATATTTTCAGCTTCGACGTCTCGGTAGATAATCACTGATTATTTTAAGGACTCCTACTGATTGGTATTTAGGTGCTTGACGTTTTCTACGCTTTGGGAGCGTCCTGCGGGACGTTATGTTCGTCACCCAAGGATGTGCTGCTCAACCAGTTTGTAGATGCTGTCAACGCATTTGAAGCTACGCACGCATTTGTACGTCGTCTTACTATTTCTTCATGTTTACCCCGCATAACGCTCTTGTTCAGTTGACACCCGCTTTCATGGCTCAGTCGTCGCTTAGCGAATGTAATACGCTCCAAAGCCTGATCAGCATTGGCGAAAAGTTGCCTGATTCGGTCGCGGACAAATGGTGTCGCCCAGGCACAGTCTCGTTAAATACTTACGGTAAGTTACTTTGACCGTCCTAAGGACATACAGTGCTCAATACAACAGGTCCCGCCGAGGCTACGATCATCGCTACGTGTAAGGATGTCCTCCTTCAAGCGTTCTGTTATTTGACGGTTGCCTAGACCGTCGTTTCCAACCGGAGGAGAAAACGAAGGCTCAGAACGTCGGGCTCCCGATCCAAACTGTTAGCTGTGCGGCCATCAAGGATGGTCGCATAGTTCCTCGGGGAGCTGTAGGCGAGCTTGGTCAGTGGATCAATCGTTCTGCGTAGTATCATGCTAACTGTCTCATAGCGCTGGGTGGTTATCAGAATGCTCGCGGGTATCATCGTCAAGCCGACATGACCTCCACAAAATTCATCGAACATCCCGTGGCTGGTAAGGTCTACATGACTGGCGATATAGTTCGGGTAGGTTGTATGATCTCCTTTGTCCATAACCTAACGACATCTCGCTAGTTCTTGCATGATGGAACCTGCGAATTTGTTGGCCGCAATGATGACTTGGTGAAATTAGGCGGTACGGTCTTTCAATCTATGCGTGCTTTCGGCATCTCAAAAAATCTCGTAGGTGTACGGGTCGAACTATCGGAGATTAGCGCAGTACTCAAATCGTGTCACCCTCTCGTCCGCGACGCCGCCACACTGCACCTATCGCGTCCAGAGTGCGTCCGGCATCAATCTCTTCTCTAACTTATCATTGACTTGAATGTAGTCGTCCGCAGAAGGTCGTCTGTACTTTTTTGGCCGCTCCTTCTTTACCAGCGCAGTCGAATTTGTGCACAGATGCGAAAGCGGCAGAAATTGCGTCTGCCGCCAAAGGATATGCTGAGCAGTATTTGCCTTTGGTCATGCATCCAACGTAAGCACAGTGGCACGTCGATGAGCGGTTAACGAATTATTTGCAGCGTACTTGTCGTTGTGAATAACCTCCCCCTTACACCATCCAATAAGGTTGATCGGAGAGCCTTGACTGATGTATATGTGACGATGGACATACTGTCTTGGGAATCGGCTTCGGGTGGAATTTCAGCTGACTCTGGACCTTTGTCTGATACGGAGGCTACCATCCAACTTGTTGTTTCTGACCTTACAGGTTCACCAATTGAATGGATCAAAAAATCGACACCATTTCCTGCCCTGGGAGTCGACTCTGTGAGTGCAGGCGTTTGGCACATACTATTACGACTTAACGGTGTTTCCAGCTACGAGCCCTCCAGTTTGCCTCTCGCCTCCGCAAAGCGGGCATCGCGGTTTCCGTGCGCGATATTTTAACGCATCCTTCAACTGCAAAATTGGCGCGTTGTGTTGATCACTCGACCAAAGTTGATCGAAGTACCATACCCACGATTTCGCGCCCTCTCCAAGCGTTTAATGCCATCTGGAAACCTCGTCTTGAATGTGTCATTGAGGGGATGGACCGAGTACTTCCGTGTACGCCACGTATGTTTGAGTCCAATGTTACAATTGTTCAGTCGGTTGATCCTTGTTTAGTTCAGGAAGGCATGCTCGGAGAGACGGTAAAGAACCCGTCAGCCTATTGGTCTCATCGACTCTTCAAGCTTGACTGCACGCTAGAGGTTGATCGATTGATCAGATCCTGGGAGCTTGTAGCGGCCCGTACGGAGGTGCTGCGAGTTGTGTTCCTTCCAGCTGCAGCACACGTTTCACCAGAAGTAGATCTTGACTCTACGACGTACGTCTTTCTCTCGTTTGAAAGACAACCATCTCACCTCGTGCTTTAGTGTATTTCTGCAGGCTGTCCTAGCCTTGCCAACCTTACAAGTGTCATACAAACATTACCTTGATCGCGACATCCTGAAAGAAGCCAATGAACAGGCCTCTGTCATCGTCAAAACGTGGACAGGATCTCATCTTCCGCCCTGGGCCCTCACGATCTTTGAACAGAATGAGGGTGAACGCACCATGATGCTAAGTATACATCACGCCTTGTACGATGGAAATGCGATCCAGTTCCTTCTCGACGAAGTCCAACTTGCGTATCATGGACGACCTCTAGGTGATCACCTTCAGCTGACTGGAGCACTCTCAGCATCTCTGTTCGCACACGAGGCACAGGAATCCCAAGCCTTCTGGGATAATGCCCTGACGCCGTTTGCTGACGTTGACGCCACTCCATGGCCGACGCTTCTGGACAGGTCCCCCGCCTCCGACGAGAAGAGTCGCTTCCTCGCAAGTAGCTTCCGGGCAGATCGCACTATCTTGTCACAGGCTGCCAGTGAAGTTGATGCGTCGGTCAGTCACGTGCTACAAGCGGCTTGGTCCTTCGTGCTTTCGGCGTATATGGGAACATCGAAAGTTGTCTTCGGCGAGACTTTGTCCTTGCGTGTGGGAAATGCCTCTCTGGAGCGCGCTGTTGCTCCGTTGATTACCACGACTCCCGTTCTAGCTGCAGTTGAAGAGTCAACAACTCCACGCGCCTTGATTGGTCAACTGGCGTGTCTGTCTACGAATAGCTCCCCCCATCGCCTCGTGTCTCTTCAACGTATTCGGAAAGCTCTTCAACGTCAAATACATCAACCTGTTTTCCCTGCGATATTCGTCATTTTCACTGAAGAGGAGGACGATGAGGATTCTTTATCGCTGACTCCTCCGGACAAGCTATGGTCTGGGTGGACGGAGGTGACTGAGCTCGGTGTAGAGCATCCGCTTGCAGTCAATGTATATGTGAGTGGTACGGAGGTTAAGGTGGATGTACTGGGAAGCAGTAAATTCATGTATGTCATTGTTCATTATCTGGGAAATGCTCTCATCGTCTTCACAGGCTGGACAGTCAGATTGATCTTCTCGCAGGACAATTCGAAACTGTTTTGAAGGCTGTTGTAAGAGAGCCCAACGCGCCTTTCGTTGACTTAATGGCTGGGCTTCCTGAACAATACCTCTCTGTGGTTCGCTCGACACAAGTGGCGACTCTCGGTGACTTGTCCCTGACCCACTGGCTTGAAAAGCGAGCGATTGTTACTCCTGAACTTGTGGCCGTAACGACGTATGGGCCGTCGACTTCTAGGTTGACATACAAGGAACTCGATGTGGTACGGTAAACTTGAAGTTACAAGGCTTCAATTTGTTCACAAATACGTTAGGCTTCAAATCGTGTTGCTCATTGGCTCCAGCAACGCTATCAACATTCTGTTATCGCATTCTCAATGCCACGATCCGCTTTATCGATTGTCTACCAACTTGGGTGAGGGACCCACTCTCAACTACTGATCGATTGCTCATCCTTTGTTAGTATATTCAAGTCTGGCAATGTCAGGATCATGACTGCTTCAACCTATTTCAACTAATCAAACTTTAGATCTACTTACCGATCGATGACACGGTTCAATCTTCACGAAAAAGACTCCTGATACGCGCTGGGAATGCAGCTGTTGTGTTAACAGCATCGGCTCTCTGCGACCAGTTTTCTCAGGTTGCGAATTTGGTGGTTGTTGATGTCGAGTCTTTTGAACATACGAGAGAAGTCTCCAACTCCACAGCCGGTCAAGTGCTGCCAGTCACCAACCAATCCGTTGCTTGTAGTAAGTCGCCTTTTCGATGAGCTTCAAGCAGCTCATCTTCGCCTTTAGTAATTGCGACCGGTGTACATAGGACCTCGTCCAGACTGTGTACATTCTCGCCTCGCAATATCAATACGACAGTTGATGCATTGGTGGATCGTATCGGGGCAACTGTCTCAACTCTTGGGGACAATGTTTTCTTGAGTTGGATGCCATCTTGTAAGTCCGGATCACTGTTGTTATCTCCCAGTGTTTGATACCAATGCTTAGCGCTCGAGAGTTCATTGGTTGAATTATTCCTTCCTATCCGTCTGGGAATGACCATCGCAAGCGTTCCGCAGGATGCCCTTTGTCGTGATGTCCTTGGAACAGTTACTGAGACAAGTGCTACCCATGCATTGTATGCCTCGTTGCGTCTCAGTTGCTGTTTGACTAACTCTATGCTAGCCTTCCACCAGCGTGGCTTCAGCGAGAAGGAGTGCGGAAATGTGATGTTCCTAGCTTACGCTGTATTGTTTTAATTGGTACGCAGAGTCTACGGTCAGCATAGGCTTCGTTGACGCTTTTCTCAAGGGCCGCCACTTCAAACCGAGGTTTTTCGGGGAGAGGAAGAAATGTCGCGTCCTCTTATTTTGACTGTGGGTGTTCCCAATTTCGTATTTGCATATGCATCGTTTAATGTACCTTCCTTTAGGCCTTTGGTTTTCCAGGTATAACTTATCCGGCCATCTCCCTTGATCAATTCTTATACTTGTGTAGAAACGACTTCTTTCTCTGTTGTGGGCAGTACCAACGAGCACCAGCAAGGATTCTCGGTCACGTTCTGCCTCATCTCACTGCTGTCATATTAAGGCAGGGATCGTCCAGCCTGGTCGTTCGTGGACAAATTGGGGTAAATTAGTCACTCGCAAAGTGATCGGCTAACTCAAAACCGTTCTAGGAACTCTGCCTCAGCGGTGATTCCGTCTCTAAAGGTTATCTTCACGGCTCGAGCAAGTTCAGCCATGTTCGAAATTTTGGACGTGTCTTCAGAACAGGTTGTATAGTACGACTATTGGCCAATGATGTGTGTATATTTTTGGGCGCTCTTATTGCTGTCTGATCGTCTGTACAGAGCATCCAATACATCGGACAAGCTCCCTCGACTTCGGAGTCTCTGACGAAGTCTGTTGATCCATTCACTGTGTCGCAATTAGTGCAATCCCTTTCTCCGCAACGACTGAATGTGTATACGTCGAATTTGGATCACCCAGAAGGGCTAGCCAAATACCTTGTGACCTTTATCTCAAGGTCTTGGGATCCCCTATGCGCGGACGTCCCGAGTATCTGCTCCAAAGATTTGCCTATGGCGCGTTCTCTTCGAGGACTATGTCGGCGTCTCCCTACTCATCTAGTGCCCGATGTTGTGCTGCCGTTGGACGCGATTCCTCTGGATAATTGTCTTTTAGGTACCGTCGATGACAGAGCACTGAGACGTTTGTTTGGTCGCTTGTCTCCGGATGTTCTTCGCCACCACAATGAACAGGGAGCCCATAAACGTCCTCTGACGGCGGTGGAAGAGCAGATTCGTCACATTCTTAGCTTATCGACTGGCGTTTCCGAGGCTGTCATCGACGGGAACACGTCCACTCTGGAACTTGGCATCGACTCTCTCACTGCCATCTCGCTGAGTTTCCGCCTAAAGGCTGAAGGTTTCTTCGTTCCCCCTCACGTCATTCTCGCTGGGCCTACCCTGGCAGTTCTCGCCAAGTCATCCCGGCCCCCTCACAAATCGGCCAGGAGGGTGAACGCCTCTGTAGACGATACTCTCAAGCAACGAATATATCAAGATTTCCGGGATCGTAACGTACAGGATGTCCGTCAATGTCTGCCTCTTCAGGAGGGTCTAGTTGCCCGTACACTTAATTCACCGGACGCAGTGTACGTCAATCACTTTATTCTGCGCATCGAGGAAGCCGATCCTGGTCGTCTTCGCGATGCTTTCACGGAAACTGTGATGGCAAACGACATTCTTCGAACCTGTTTCTTTGCCGGCGATACCGAGATCGTCCAGGTCGTTCTCAAAGTCGTTCCCAATCTGTGGAGGATCCGTGATGCAGGTGACGAAGACTCGCTTTCACTACTGAAAGCGGATATGCCTTCCATTGAGCAGGATGTAGTGAAGCATATAAGCCAACATGCGCCGATACGGCTATCGCTCTATTCTTCGCATGTAGCGCCGACGTATGTTTGCTTAACGATGCACCATGCTATCTACGACGGTTAGTTATTTGTGAACATCTCGCACTCAGTGCTGACAGCTATACAATCAGGCGAATCTCTCCCGATGTTGCTCTCAGAAGTTCGAGACAGATATCACCAAACTTTCAAGACTGTCAGAGCTCCCGACACACGATTGCTGGATTTTCTTGCTTCGCAGTCACAAGAACTTGCCGAAGCATTCTTCCTGGAATACTTGCAAGATGCTCCTAAACCCAGGAACTTACTTTCTGGAGCAGTTGTCGATCCCCAGCGCCAGCAAATCGTCCTTGGCCTTCCTCTCTCCGCACTTGAGCAGGCTTCGCGAGTACTGAACACAAGTCTCCACGCTTTCCTTATGACTGCCTATGGAATAGCCCTCGGGGAGCACCGAGGGAATACCGATACCGTAAGGCAAATGCTCGCGTCGGAATCCCTGCGTTACTCATGTCCTCCTGAAGGTGTTCGGTGTGGTACTTTCCGGGCGGACCGTTCTAGTGGACGGCGTAGATACTGTGTTGGGTACGTCTAACATCACAGTCCTGTCTTGTCACTTAATCTTCCTCTCGTCAGCTCCTTGCATCACGACCGTTCCTATCCGGATACGCGTAGAGGAACCTCAAATTTTTTCAGACATAGCGTCTCACACCCAGCTTCAGACATCTTCAGTTTATGAGCATCAGCATACGCCTCTTCGAATAATCCAACGTTGGTTGGGGTCCGTAGAACCTCTTTTCGATACCTTGTTCAGCTACACCAAAGGAAGGACAGTGTCGGCATCTCATCATCTATGGTCTCCGCTTGAAAGCCAGGCAGCATTAGATGTGGGCGTCCTTCAGTTTCAATCGACATTCTGGGCTAATCATGTTCTTAGTATCCTCTGGCTGTCGCAGTTCACGCTGACCCAGATGCTGATACTGTCACCATTCACGTTGGTCACGACTTAAAGTTCGGTTCCGTTGCTGCAGTTGGGAGATTGTTGTCTCGCGTTGCTGATCTTCTCTTGGATATGACTCAAATAGTTTCTAGTCAGATCACTTCACAAGGCGTGTCCTCCATTCCGACCGCACCAACCTATGATTCAACCACGTGGTCGACCGAGGAGCGCCTCATTCGGAGCACAGTCGCCAGAATCTGCAATGTAGCTGCAGCGCTGGTATCAAAAGAGACCTCTTTCCTCCATCTCGGCATCGATTCAATCACCAGCATTCGTTTAGCTCAGGAGCTCCGGTCAGAAGGCCTTGCTATACCTACTTTCGCCATAATGCAAAACCCTTGCATTGGCGCGTTAGTGGAATTCCTACGAACGACTACGTTGGACAGCACGTCTGAGAACGCACTTCGCGAGTTTCAAGATATTCAAGCCGCATTAATGGAGAAATATATGCATTCCGCTCCTCATCTGTCAGATACGGATGTCATTCAGACTCTCTTTCCGACCACTCCGCTACAGACTGGCATGCTGACTCAAAGCCTTTCTGGAGTAGGCTCTCTGTACCTCGTTCATCATGCTTTTCTGCTCGACGCCAAAGTGTCTCCTCAACGTCTTCGTCGCGCTTGGGAAACAGTGATTGAATCCACTGATATCCTCCGTTGCTCGTTCTTCGCGTCTGCGGATCCCGACTACCCGTGGATCGGAGCTGTACATGCCCACACGCCAACGCAATGGGAAGAGATCACGGTGTCCTCTGAAGAAGCTTTGCGAGTTGTGGCCAGAGACATCGAGAATTCGGTTACGCTACATGACGAGCATGCATTCCAGAAACCGCCAATCTCGTTCCATCTCATCGTCGCGCCGGAAATGACAGTGCTCATTGCTTCCATACATCATAGGTAACTTAAACTTTCCTCTGTATCTGTCTCGTGTTGAAGTTTGATTGCAGTCTCTATGATGGCTTATCATTTTCCTACATCTTGGAAGATGTTGCGGCTGCTTATCATGATGTCGAAGTTCCCAAACGTCCTCAATTCACGGATGCTGTGCCATTCATTCTACACAGCTCTAAGGATGAATCCAACTTCTGGGAAACCCGACTGTCTGGTTACACGGCCTGCCCCCTCCCTAGGAATCCCACTCCGGATAATGGTATTCATCTAGCGCATGTTGACTTCTGCCTTCCTTCCGGGTCTCTAGACGAGATCAAGGCGATGGGAGTGACCGTTCAAGCAGTTGCTCTCCTGGCCTGGTATGTTTACTCCTTGTCCTCACAATCCTCACGGCTGATCACTGCTATGAAGGGGCAAAACCTTGGCTACTCTTGTCCATTCGCTGGATGTCGTATTTGGCCAAGTCGTCGCTGGTAGGTCCATTGAACTCCAGGACAGCCTGCGAGCTAGTGGCCCATTATTCAAGTCAGTCAAATTCGCTGAAATGTCAATGGACAGCGCGTTGAAATCTCTTACAGTACCATCCCGTTCCGTTTCAAGTTATCGGAGTCTACATGGTCGAATTTAGATGCCGTCAAAGCCCAGCACGACTTGAATGTTCAGGCTGAACCCCATCAACATGTTCCTTTACGGCGCATCCAACGCGAGTGGAGGATGGCGACCTCAAGCCCAGAATTGCTCTTCAATACATTGTTTGTTTTCCAACAAGCCAATGATAAGAGCGCTCAGAGATCGGCTCTGTGGTCCGGGTTTACTATCTCGGAAGAAGGCTCTTCTGCTCAAGTTGGTGATTTTCACTAACTCTTCTCGCGCTGTCTCTGATGGTCGTACCAGTATTCCATCTCTCTTGAAGTCATTCATTCAGGTGAAACCATACAGCTCCGTGCTGGATGCCAAAATGGTGTCTTTTTACCCACCAGTCTCCAAGATACGCTGAGCGTTCTACGCGAAGTCTTTTTGAACATCGTCACTGGTCCTAATGACTCCGTCATGGCCTACCCTCCTCTTTTGCAAGGTCTCGAACTTGCAGCCTCGTCTGTCGATAGCATCGTCCTTACCCAGTCCTACGACCACGTCGAATCTATTCGAACTCTCACCACAACCGAGCAGACGGTCCGTGCCATCTTCTCGACGATTCTGAATTTGCCTGAGGACAAAATCGGTCTGGAAACACCTCTTTATGCACTTGGATTGGACTCGGTAGCGGCTATTCAGATCGCAGCCAAGTGCCGCAATGAATTTGGACTCAACATCGCTGTTGCAGATGTATTCGTCGGGGAGACTATAACCGGGATATGTCAAGCGTACGATGCACACCACGTCTCTACCGATGTCGTGGCGCCGCGCTCCCAAGCCAATCTGGTAACCGACGAAGACAAGTTCCAGGCATTGAATTTGCTGGGTGTCACCGAAGACATGGTTGACCATATTCTACCTGTCCTTCCTGTAAGTCCCGAGACTAACATTTACCTCACCCCCTCACACTCGATTACAGGGTCAACTTTATCATCTTGCTGCTTGGTTGACATGCGGCGGGACATTCTATCAGCCCGTGTTCGTGTACAAAATTTCCGCTATTCTGGATGTGGACAAGCTAAGCTTAGCCTGGAAATTGCTGCAGAGTCGCCATTCTGTGCTACGAACGTCATTCGCTGCGATCTCCCCTTCAAAAGCGTTTCAAGTGGTCTTCCGGGAACCCAGCATCGAGCTGGAAATTGTCCGGTGTGAAGGTGATTTCGGTCAACGCGTGAAAGAGCACGTACGGGCCGAATATCATACGCCCTCAACCCTTTACACACCACCCTCTCGCGCGAAGCTTGTGTGTGTTCAAGACCAGTACGCGCTATTGTTGACCCTTCACCATTCCACATACGGTACGTACTACATCTATCTCCGCATTTCGTTCGGACTGTTGCTAATGTTGTTATAGATGCTTGGTCAGTTCCTCGATTAGTATCTGATCTGTCTTCCCTCTACGAAGGGGCAGACTGCAAGAGTTCCGCCAACTTTTCGGACTTCGTTCAATATGTCCACGAGTCATGCAAAGGATCAGCGCAGGCGGATTTCTGGCGTTGTTCTCTGAATGGGCACACCTCTTCCCTCTTACGAAGACAGCATGACTCGGTCGATCTGAAGCAAGTCTTTATACGAACTGCGGGCATAGTGTTATTGGCGGATCAGCTACACGCAACATGTCAAGCAGCCGGTAGCAGTCTGCAGGCGGTTGTCCTCGCGGTCTGGGGCCGCATCGTTCAACAACTGACCGGCGCGAAATCTCCAATCTTAGGTGTCTATCACACTGGTCGCGCAGAGTCGTTTGAGGGATTGGATGTCCTTGCAGGGCCATGCGTTAATATTCTTCCGATGCAAATTCCATCGCAAACAAATCCTGTGGACGCCTTGAATGCAGCGAGGTACATCCAAGGGCAGCTTGGCAAACGTACGAAGTACGAGCAAACGGCGTTACGTGACATCAACGATTGGGTTGGGCATTCTGGACCGTTGTTCAACGTTTTCATCAACCTGCTTTGGCATGGAGATAAAATCCGGAGCTTGAGAACTGGTGATTCGCTGTTGGAAAGCTTTAGTGTACGTCTTTCATGCTCTCTTTTCGGATTACCGTACTCATTTTTGACAGGTCGGTGTCCCAACGGAGTATACGTCTGATTTACCGTTCGAACTGCGTAGTAGCGTCTCAGCTTTGGACTGTTCTTATCTCCCAAAGGTACGTAGCATGGGTTAGGTTGGGCCGCACTGACTTGTCATTTCAGACGGGTATGTACGTTGACGTCGTGCTGAACGCACAGACGAATTCACTGGGAATCGCGATCAAATGCAACGAAGTGTTGTTGGACGAGTCTGAACTCCGCGATGTTGTCTCTCGGTTTGCCAGTGGAGTCAGAATTGCGGTAGCAGAAATGAAGTAGTTACTCTGAACATGTATTATTGTATTTCTGTCACGGAGTGTCGGGGGTATATACGGCGCACGTGACGGTTAGACGCGTCTTTGACACAGCTTTTCCTTCAACCGCCATCTCGACGGGACATTGTTCACGGACAAAATGGCCAAAACGTCCAAGAAACAAGACAAAAGGGCGAGCGCTTCGCTATACGATTTCTTTCCGCGTAAATCCAGCAGTGTCTCTTCGTCGCCCGCCAAACAGTTGCCGTTGACAGTCAAACCAGGGAGCGCAGCCAAGGGGCCAGTCAAGACAGCTACGTTTACAAAGCGTCCACTGCCATCACCGAGTCGTGAAACCGCTTCCAGTGGTGGTCCCAGCCGCGCCAAGACCGTTGCAGAGCCAGACGTAGAGTCACCTTCTGAATCCGACATATCATCACCCATTTCACGTTCCTCCTCACCAGACATGCAAATAAGAGCCACCGCCCAGGTCGTATCTCCCACCAAACCTTCCTCGAAACGCAAGGCTAAATTCGACTTGGACGGCATAGACGATGATGTTTTCTCCCAGAGTGCCACAATTTACGTTCCAAAGTCGTGTCCGGCCAAGCCTGATGCAAGACACGCGCCAGTCTGCTCTACTCCACAGAATGGCGCGAGAAAGCGTCTGCGTTTCACTTCTCCCATCGACGAGGTTCCCGACAGCGAAGGTGAAGAACAAGAGCAGCCATTGTCAGCAGCAAAGTCTATCGATAATACATCTTCTGTTCGTCCAAACAGCCCGTCTGTCGTCCAACAGCCTACGCCTCCGCCTAATGTCCCCACCGAATCGACCTCGGCAGCTCCCTTTGATTCACCGCGCACGATCAGAACCAAGGATCTAGTAGCCGACATCAAAAGACGCGCTGCTATCAAAGCCAAAGCCATGTCGAGTCCCGAATCGACACCGCCTCCCGTATTCAACGATGCTTTATTCGAAAGCAGTGACGACGATGCAGAAGCTCTCCCCGTGCACCCAATCAGCAAGGCAAAAGGAAAAGCGTAAGCATTCTTTTCACATTGCCCATTGAAATCATTCTGAACTTTACTCTAGCAAAGCGATAGAAACACCCGCAGGTCGATATCCTCTTCGCAATCACACTTCACCAGAGTCGCAAGGTAGGACGCGCAAAGCCCCGGCGCGTGGCCCCGTGATCTTAACCCAAGGCCGCGCTCCTCCTGCCAAAAAGGCTGTCAATCCCATTGAGGGACTATTGCGCGAAAAGCGACGTGCCGATCAAAAACACACCGGTGAAGAGGCCCGTAACCAAGCAGACATTGCTCTCGCTAGGAAACACATGTTGGACGAAATGGACTACGACGGCGATGATGATCAGCCCGCGTCACGGATTGGCGTTGATCCATTCGGTTTGCGCACTCCGCCGGGAGATGAAAGAGTCAACAGCGCGGATGGAGAACTTCTTTTGGGAAAGAAACGCGGAAAGGCTGTAGCGAACATCCTAGAGAGTGACCGGAGGACAGAAGAAGTTGCACAAAGACAAGAACAGACATTTGGTGTCGCCTTATGGGAAGATGTTTCTGAAGACCTTTCCATGGACTCCGATTCGGTTGCGCCCGATTTTCCAGTGGAACACCCTATGTTCAAGGTTTTTTCAGAGGCTATTGCACGTCAAGGTTTGATTCTTATGCTATACAATTACCATGGCTTATCAGGAATGTAGATACAGAAAGTGCATCAATACTTCTAAGTTGCGGTATGCTCTATGATCATGAACTACAACATGATGTTGCAACGATCAATTATATCTGTTCGCTAGGTGTGTTCTCTCCCTTCGACTAGTTCGTTAGCCTTATCGGTTTACAGCTCTCTCACCCGCGCATGATCGCCTTGCCAAAGCTGCATATTGTGCCCTGTCCAATCTGTGGAGCGCGCCAAATGCCGGCATCCCCGGTCTGACTGCGAAAGCAATGGTCTCCACCTTGTATCAGCTGGGCGCACTACAGAACGTGATGCAATTTTTTGGGTGGGACGGTTCGTCTGTCATTCTGGGTCCCACTGAGCACCGGAGTGAGGTCGTTCGTTTCCTCGTTGACCTTGCCACGTCCAGCGCTAGGTACAAAACCTTATTTAGGCTCCCATCCGACACTCACACTGCGCTAGGAACAAGTGTACCTCTCCAGAGGACATAGCCGATCCTCTAATGATCCTGTCCCTTCTTGGACTGGATTCGACAAGCTCAAGCGAACAAAGTCGGGTCATCATCGTAGCAATCGACGCATTGTGTCACTGCATACCAGCAGCACCATCCCCAGTCGTGAGATTCTTGATCTCTTTTGGGGCTCAAAGGCTCATTTGAAATAGCAACGCACGGTTTGCAACAAACTCCTCACGTATCTGCGAACTTTGCAGCCCGTCAATCAAGCTCACCTGCTATCACTGTTCGCTTCCGGATCTGCGCAAGCGCAAATCGTCGCGCGCATAACTGCTCATAGTCTCCTTAGCGATCATGATGTTGTCCCGGTAAATCTTTTCGACTGTCGTGGTAGTATTCATGCTGAAGATGTCCTTCCAGGACAACTACGATCGTTTAGCATCGCTGCTGGAGCTGTCTGCTGTTCTCTCGTCGACGCACAAGACGTCTACCATTTTCAAAATTCAAGACGAAACAAATTATGTAGCCATGGGTTTCCACATTCAGATTGCTGCTATTGCTCTCACTGACATCGATGAATGTGTCCGTGATGAGCGACTACTAGGGATGGGACCTAAGGAGACGACGACTAGTCCTCGAAAACCCGGCGACAAGCCAGATACGCCATTGGAAGCGTTGAAAACTACTCTTGAGAGCTTGCACTCGAGAATTAGTGAGTTCATTGTTTACTTTTGGTGACCCGTTGTCTAACCCGGTCCAGTCGATACGCGGGCTGCCCATCTTGATCGCTCACGCACAAAAGCTGCGTTGAAGTCTCTGTCCATGCGCATTCACTACCAGCACCAGTCCGCCCTACGTTCCAGCACCAATCGACCTGGACAGAAAAATCTCCCGCAATTTTTCCGACCAGCGAACTAGTGTATTTCCCTTCGCAGGCTCCATACCCGCGCTACGCATGACTGCTTACTTTTTACAAGTCACAACTCCTCTTATCTTCAAGGATCGCTAATGTACATTATTTCCTCAACCTACGATAGTTATATTGTGTCTAAATCAACAACCCAGTTGGGATTATCTTGTTCGCCCTGCTTTTGAGCTGCACTGCTTGCTACCGGACTATGTGGCGGCGTCACATCGAGTTCGATGTCCCATACAGGACTTGAGTTGCGTGGGGGACGAGGGTGAGGTGCAGGTGGTGGCCCCATCGCTATTTCTTTGCCCTTGCTAGTGTGTGTATGTGAATCGCTTTCAGTTTCGTTCGCGATGAGTGTAGCTAGAGAGTTTGTGGCGTTATTCCGGAACGGTTTCTCAAAGGCGTTCTTGATGTTCTTGACTTTGACCTGGCCGAATCCTGGGAGATTTTGGAGGCGCGCTGAGTCGGCCTTGGATATATTGGCGAAGCTCTAGGAACCCATTAGGATATGCGAGTTGGGCGTGCGCTGGTGGAACTTACGCCGAACGACGTGCGAAGGGTCTCGACATCGGTTTTGTTGACTTTGCTTATGCTTGTGAGGGAGGTGCGCAACATGGACGTGTAGTCCTTGTCTACGCGCTCTTTGATGAGGTCTGGTGGTTTGTGTTCGAATTGCTTTAGGGTGGCGAGGTAATGGCCAGCTTCATCGGACCTAGAGAGCATCAAGGATGAATATAGAGCGTGATGATACACGTACGAGAAGGCTACGATGATAGTGATGTTGTTTATGAGACATAACTGGTGGTATCTGAGTATGACGGCAGTCAAGGGCAGAGGATGCGACTTGCCTTGGTTAGTTCTCGAATGGCTTCTCGATGCTCGCTCTGCCAGTCCATGTCAGAGCGTGTAGATAAAGAAGAACAGAGGAAACGTACAATGTCACAAAGAATCAAGAGAATTCTTAGTTTATACGATATCCCGAGTTTCTCTATGCGGGTCGCGATATACTCTGGATGAAGTCGGTGATATTTCAAGCTAGAGGATGTTTGAGCCTCTCTCTCGGGTAAGAAGGCAAAGACCAGTATTTTCACCTCAAGAAGAGTACTCCCGTCGTGCGCCCGACTTGATAGTCGGCAATGATATCGCCGTACTCTTTGCCGGTATTGCGGATAGACTCGAGTATGGGATTACCGCGCTAACGAGCGTAAGGACGCGTCATTATCCTCAACGAACAAGCCTTTCACCTGTAAAGGGTTCATTATGATGTTATTGCCAATGGAGCTGGGTAGGACGACTGGCGGTGCCGCGGGTGGTTGGGCCATGGTGGAAGGAAAACAAGATGATCGTCGACATGTGACCATAGATCGCATAGTCAAGAATCAAGATAATTCAAGTTTTGCGTCAGACTCCTTCCCATTCGCTCTTACGCCATGGCTGTCTATCCCAAAACATGGACCACGGGATCGCGGTGGCGGCGGGTGATAGGGTGGCGGAAGCGACGTGAATGGGGACATGGCGAACCATCAAGTTACGGAACACGCCAGCGCGTGCATATGCCTGTCGAAATGTCATACCCCACTCCTTAATGACATGCGCTTCATCGAACACGAGATTGACAACGTTTCGCATGAAGGTCCGGTTCTTGAGTAAGTCTTCGAAGTGGGGATTTCCGACCATTGTCTCCGGGCTGAAGATAGCAGCACGGTATTTGCCTTTGACAATGTCCTGGAACAATGGTAAGTTTGTTTCCTGAGGGCTTGCTAAGTGAGATACCTTGAAGACCTCTTCCCCAGAGTTTTTAGCAGTGACATTAATAGCATTAAGCTTCTTGAGCATGAGGTCCGTTTCGAACTGTGCGCCGAGTTGCTTCAAGGGCACGACCATCAGTAGTACTCCTCCTTCAACAAATAGAAGAACCATCCAATATGTAAGAGTCTTCCCGGCACCAGTTGGTGCAATGGTGACTACATCGTTGCCTTCGAGAATCGCGCGAACAACCTTGAGCTGCCATAAGCAGGGACGTACACCGAATGCCTTTTCGACCGCGTCCTGGGCCTCGGTATCGGACTCAGGCATGGAATGCCGTTTCTTTGGCTCGGACATGAGGCTCGCGACTTGTACGTTGCCTCTGATGGAGGATCCTGTGGCTGTGTAGAATTTTGGAAGTTGCCTTGCCTTGCTGGAATGTGCTGGACGGTGTTGCCAAACAAACAGCACCCTACAAGTTATGCCAGTCGCTCTTACGCCTTAGCAGAATAATTAAGGTTTGGAGTACTTACATAAGCATCAATATTTAGATCGAGGGTTCAATTCGCGTTCAAACCAAATACATTTTGCGCCACATATTATTGTACAGGGAAATAAGATTATTCTGCTGGGCGTAAGAGCGAATGGGAAGGAGTCTGGTTTTGCGTCCAAATTCAATGTCGTTGGAAGAATCGTGTTGCCCAGATAGTGGCAATACAAACGTAACAGATGTACAGAATTAGGCTAATACGAAGGTGGTATTGTACACTTGCTGCATGGTATGTGGCAATGGTTGAAGAATGCAATATTTCGAAAGCGCTTTAATCAAATCACTTCTGATGAACAGCTTCACGAGCTTCATGGAGATCCAGTTCACCGTCAAACACTTTTTGGCCAGTCTCCTTCAATTCTGGTTTTCCTAGCAACTGAGGGAGTTGGTGAGAAAGACAACATCATAAAGGAATTGCCGAGGGCTTACAGTTCCGCGGGTTTTCTATCTAAATGTTAGACGGAGAGCATGGCTTCAGATGTGACAGCACGTACCAGAGCAGCGCCAACGACGCGTTCTTTGAAGGGTGCTTTGTGCGAGTCTGCGGGGACCTCTACGACGCGAGTGGGACCAGTTTCGCCTGCGTCATCTTCGTGAACAGCGTGTCCACTGCCCGGTTGTGTGGCGCCTGTTAGCGGTCAACATGAAGTACACAGGCGTGTCCGGGGAATAGGACCTTGTTGTGGTTGAGTCGTTGAACGAGTGGGCTGAACGGCCTCAGAGGGAAGAGTGACGCCCTTGCGGTAGTTGGCGGGGTCAACGATGGCCTCGTTTCTGTGCTCAGAGGAGCGTGCGGCAGTTTCTTGGGACATGGGCATGATGGGATGGAGGTTCTAATTGTCATTCTGAGCTCAAGTACTACTCCGTGCGCCACACATCGTCACGAATGACATCACCGGTCGACGTCAGCGTTGTAATCTAATCTACAACTAAATGTACATGGCAATAAAATAATTGAAGACCTGCTTCATCCATACTCCCCACCTCAGATACGACACTCCTTCGCAGTCAACGCACGCGCCACAATTCCCACCGCCTCCTCCACCTTTTCTCGGTCCTTCTCAACAACTCTGCACATCACGCGTCTGAAGCGATCAGGGTGCCACACAAGCAAGGCCCGCTTGCGCCGCAAAGTCGTGTCCGGATCTGTGCAAAGAAACGTGGCAATCGCCTGTGGCAACACATGCTGTGGGCGCGATGGCTGGCACGATTGCGGCCACGGTATGTCCTTGAACGTAAGAGGCTGCGTCGAACGATGGATGGCGTCCCATCGCGCCTGGTATTCCTCCCAAGTAATCGTCTCTCGACTCCGTTTCCTCTTACTCTCCTCCTTGGACATGGCTTCTTCCTCCTTGACGCGCCTCCGAAGATGAGCAGCGCGACGTTTCTCTGCAGCCTCTCGCCTCCGATCATCCGACTCTGACCCATGGATCGCGCGCATCTGCTGTTCAAGCACCCATTGCGCTGTCGCCCACCCCGACTTGTTCATCCTCTGCTGCTGCTCTACCCAGCTAAACGTGTCCACCATTTGGCGCCAAGAGTCGTTGCGTTTTGCAGCCATTCAAAGACTGGTTGGACAACGTACTAAATCAGCGCGTCGTAATATAGGCCCTCTAGTCCAGCAATGTGTTCGGCTCATGTACACCTCGCCGGTGGAATGTGTCAGTACATAACAATAGTACATGGAGAGTGATAGTGTATAGTAATGCACATCGTTGCGCCACGGTCCCCATAAATAATAGGCAATGAAAGAATATATAGAAGCATTATCCTCTATGTCGAGCAAAAGCCCGAGTCGCTGACATGCTCCCCTTTCGTAGAGAGAGCCTCCAGTCGAACAGAGTCTTCAACAGTGCCATAAGGTTCTTCATTCATGCAGAGCAAAAAATAAGACTCACTAAAGTAAACGTGCGCCTGCGCCTCGTGCGCGGTCAACCTTTCCGCATGGTCATACCGCAACAGCTTATCGAGTAAATCCAATGCCTCGCCTGTGACCAGCTCGTTGGTTCCGTAGTCTGTCCATTGACGTTTCGGATAACTAAGCACAGAGTTCAGAGGAGCGGACACAGACTGCGCACCCATTTGACCTACCTCAATAACAATGCGTTCGTATCCGTTTCAAAGTGGATATCATACTTGTGCAGGTAATGATCAAACTTTTCAGTGCCTAAAGCCTTCATAATCTTCAACAACTGATCGTTGTTGTCAGAGCCTCTGAAGAAGTGTTCTCGTCTAAAGATCATCGACGCAAACATGCAACCCAAGCTCCATAGATCGAGGCTATAGTCGTATTTGCGATAGCCAACGAGCAGTTCTGGCGATTTGTAGTACCGCGAGCCAACGCGTATGTGATAATCAGTTCCCGGGTGATAGAATTCGGCCAGGCCCCAGTCGATAAGACGCAACTGAAGCGCGTGGATGAGCACAATAGGGATGAAGTGAGGTCTACTTACCTTGCGCTGAGAATGATCGATCATGACATTGCCTGGCTTGACATCGCGATGCATGATGCCGTGCGAATGCACAAAGTCAAGGGCCTGCAGAGGAGTGTTGGCAATGTGGCGGCGCAGAGAAAGCCGAAGGGGCTGACCTTGAGCATTTGAAACATGTAATATTTAACGTCGGCCTCTAGCATGCGGGCTGAGAATGACTTCCACTCCACGTTCTCGACATACTCCATGATGAGGCTGTGGTACTTGCCGGACGCTGCTAGAGTTGAGAATCAACAAGATACAGAGGCGACCACTTACGATCTCGGACGACGTCGAGCAGGCCAACAACGTTGGGCCCGCCGGAGAGATTGCGCAGAACCTTTACTTCGCGCTTGACCTTTGTTTTTGCGACGGGCTTGAGGACCTTTATGACGCACTGGTCATTGTTGAGGGTGTCGACGCCTTCGAAGACCTGTGGCGCGTCAACTGGGGCTGCAACGGGGCAACTGAGCTGCGGACCTCTGAGTATTTGCCTCCGCCTAGCCTCCTCACAACTTCATAGCGATCCGGTTGGCTCCATTCGATCTTGGAGTTGTCTGCTCTCCGTATGAGCGGCGTTCCGGACGATAAGCTGGATAGGCGCACCGTAATCATACCAGCCTTTCCCTAAACTGGCATTAACGTTGGCGTAGATACGAGACATCAACGGCGCATTGAAGGTCGACAGAGGACTGAGGCAGGATGAGCTGGAGGAAGAGGGGGTAATCGTAGCAGCACTAGGCAGTATAAGACTAAAATGCTACTCTACCACCAAGGAGTAGCCACGTGACCTTGCCGGCACTTCGGCCATCTGACAAACACCTCATCGCCTCCTCATCTTCTCAGGCTCAGGCTGAGGATTCAAGCTGTCATTCGCTCTCCCCCCACTAAGCTCGAGCTTACCTGATATAGACATTCGCATCGCCTACCTTGTGGGAACGTACAGTACTTGATCTTTGTGGGCTCATTGTATGTTTACTATCGTGAAGAAATCAGTTTACAATAGAGCATATTAGTTGCGGCTAGAAAGTAGTTCTGAGCAAAAATCAATTCAAAAAGTCATGGTGAACTCCCGGCCTTAAGAGCTCAATGAGAACGACGAGTCCTTGTTTTGGGGAGGAAAGGAAGCGTAACACGGAAAGACTTTGCCTTTCATACACAAGATTTCAGGATGTTCAGCATATGTATCTGAATATTGCTATGGATATAATCTTGCCACTGCAGTGAAGCTTCAAGTTCAACGAATCTTCGGTAACCCACGGCCCGGATGCTGACTAAGTAGCTATACAGGACCACCGGCAGTTTCCGATTGCCGAAACTTTACAGAAAACGGACACCATCGCAGGCATCCTCCCGACGTCAAGACATGGGTTCGTCGTCGCTGCTGTTGTTGCTCTCGCTCGTCCAGTGCTCATCGTCCTGCTAGGTATCTCCCGCACCTCAAGACATAAGCGCTCCGCTTCTGGTGCGCAGCGCGCCCACTACCGCAAAAAGAGAAAGTTCGAGCTCGGTCGCCAGCCCGCCAGCACCAAACTCGGCGCCAAGCGCATTCACACCGTCCGTGTCCGTGGAGGAAATCTCAAGTACAGAGCTCTCCGTCTCGACAGTGGAAACTTTGCTTGGGGATCAGAGCAGGTCACCAAGAAGACCAGGATTATCGGTGTTGTGTGTACAAATCTTCTTTGGATCACAGTTAGTGTTCATCTATTCCATCCAGGTGTACAATGCTTCCAACAACGAACTTGTACGGACGAACACACTCGTCAAGAGCGCCATTATCCAGATCGATGCTACGCCTTTCCGTCAATGGTACGAGGCACACTACGCCCAGCCGGTGACCAAGAAGGGCAAGCCTACTGCCGCTGCCGCCGAGACTGCTGAGCCCAAAAAGATCTCCAATCACCACCAGCGTGTGTTGGATGAGCGGAAAAAGGGTACAAAGCAATGCATCGTTCGCTGATAATCGCCGCTAACTTCTTCATCAGAGGGCAAGGTTGACACCCTGCTTGAATCACAGTTTGCTGCTGGTCGTCTGTACGCCGCCGTCTCTAGCCGACCAGGGCAGTCTGGACGCGCTGACGGTTACATTTTGGAGGGACGGGAACTTGAGGTATGTCACCATCTTTGTCGCCTGCCACCGGATTCTCATCGTTTCCTAGTTCTACATCAGGAAGATCAGGACTGGCAAGCAGAAGCACGCACACGCGGCGTAATTTTCTTGTATCCCTTGTTCTACCCAGCCATACTGGAATGAGAATGTACTTGTGTTGTACGGGTCCGTAGGAAGCATTCCCTCCATGATACTGTATGAAAACTCTTTCTTATTGATCGATATGTTACAATGCATTATGCTCTCACCTTCACGATTGAACTAGGCGTGTGAGCAATCCATGGTCAGTTATTTTCGGCGCATCAACTGCCAAACATTGTTGATAGTTTCAAACTTGAAGACTCTTATGATTAGCCGCCATACTGCACTGTGCTCAAAATTTCCGTGAAGATTCCGTGGTCAACCTGTGGTCAACCTCGTATCGTACTAAAAGCCGACGTGATGTGGGTAGCGCCATCTTCTCGACATATTATCATCTAATACGACCAGTTCGACCCCACACTGTGACCCCAAGGTGTCACAAATCTGCATCAGAATAGTCCTTATCTCTGTACAGGCTCGTGCCTGTATTTCTACGTTATTCGAGTCATCTGTTCGGTTTGGACAATGCTCTCTAACTCCCCACACCATGTTACCCTCCTACAGCTCGTCCTCGGCGCCTGAATACACGCCTTCACCGTCAGAGGAGGAAGCGACGCTGGATTATACCCCACGATACCCACTTGCTCACGCCGTCTTTCATGGGAACTTTACGCAACGCTGGAAACAAGCGACGCTTATTCTGAAAGATCAGGACGAGAAGGCAGAGATACCGTGTTACGGGCGCCACTCTATAATACAAGGGGAGCTGGGGCTCTTGAAAGATGACATCTCGTGCGTGGCTGTCAAGGTAAGTTCTTGGCTCGCGCTTGTTGTTCTTGTGCTCATTAGTCATGTAGCTTGAGGGACGGTTGAATTTCTCAATGTCCGATGTAGGTTCAAACAGCTGGACGCTCGTCAGTGAGAAGTATACACTGTGGAAGAAGGATGATAACGTTTCCTCGCGGTGTCCCAGCGTTCTCCCATTGTCCATAAGGTTCCCTCCCACGTTCCAAGACGCTGGTGAAGCCAAGAAGCTGCCGCCCTCGTACGAAGCGATATTCTACGGCATGCCTTCCCTGTGGGTGACCTGCATTTACACCTTTACTGTCAAGATCTCGCGGACGCGAGCGCGTTTTGAATTGTGGAAGCCTTCACGGACGTGGGTTTTTGTTCTTGGGACGCGTGTGATTGGGACGCTAATCGATTTCTCGCCATAGATATACCCTGCGTATAAATTACAGGCCTCGGACGCGTCCGAATCGGCCTATTGTGCGATGCGACACGATCTTCTCGATGCTGAAGTATGTCCCTGAAGAGTGGCACCAAATCATGGATACGATGCACTTCAAGCCGTCTGCCTGCTTGGCGCCGATAAACTGTCATGTACGGTATACCCTCTCTCTTGATATGACTCCTTGAATATCTGATATGGTCTAGTTTCTGATACCCTCTGTGCAAACATTCGGACTCGAGGATGTGATACCATTTCACATTCAACTCACCGGGCCTCTCGAGTCGCTTTCGCACGTCTTTCCGGCGCCATCAGTGAAGGATGAGCAGCCGACGCAGAAGCTGTTCATTCGCGTGTGTCTGGTGCGGAAGACACTGCTGGTTGTAGACGGGAAGAAGTACTGGCGGAACAGTAGTATCGGGGAAGGAAAAGTGTGGGCCACACCTCCCCATCATGATCTCACCACGCAGATGCACAAGGGCGACGTCTCCGCTGATTGGGAGGGAGAGGTGCGGTGCAATCCCGAGGTCCGCACGTCGGGGTTCAACATTGGAAACGTCGCAGTACAGGTGCTGTATTCCCGGTGTCTCGCTTTGGTGCTTTGGATCTGACCGGGATTGTTGTTGAAGGACTTTATTTTGTTCGCTTTGACACCTCCGAATGTTCGTAACGCAACGTTGTTGCAGCTGCAGCATGCACATCCAATCAAGCTGGTTACTGATACGTGGACTGATGACACTACCACGCATCCTCACGATACTTAATTCTTTGTATTTCGTTGAATGTTCAAATCTGTTGGATCGATCTTCGGCTGTTTGTTGCTCTGTAGTTGGAGGCTCTTTGTTTACTTGAATGAACATCTCTTGTGCTCAGTTTTCTCAATGGTCTGCTGATACATTTGTGAAAGTATTAAGGCTTGTGGACACGCAGTCAACAAAGGCTCGGTTTACTGGAGTTGATAGCGTGGAGATGCATAACGATTAAGCTGTATCTTGAATGAAATAGGTTAGTTTTCCTTGACATCGGCCAGAGGAGCGAGAGTCGGAGTGTGACACTCCGGAAAAATTATCATTTTTGTGTGTCCTTCATGTCAAATCTTGCCGCGAAGGTGGACACATCTCCATACTGTCTAGTGCAACTTCGAAACGTACAAAACAGACATCGGCTCGGTGCTTGCTTCTGATACTATCCGTACCGGTGGTCCGGATAATCACCTAGAAGCGGTTAAAGTGAAAATAAGTCCCAGAATACAGCATTTCCCGGTCTCAATGATTTAAGAATCTAAATCAGATACCTTTTTTACATCTCTGAGCGAAGCAGTGAGAAAATAGACGGATGGGAGGTATATGAAAACCGCGACGCGAGCATCAAAACTCACTGATCAGATCAGTGTTTGGGGTATTTCAGGCGCTGGAGGTTCCCAGAAGGTCTGGGAAAGCTATAGTACATAGATACATGCTCAATACACTGATTGGTTATCATTCTTCAACAGAGAAAACACAGACGAAGCTATCGATGCCTCCCGACTGTCAGAGCGTGACTATTCACCAAGTCAAGCGTCACGCTGTTACATCACGCTTCGACGACTCATTTCGAGGTATAAAGCTTCGTCACTCCTCTAAGTTGATAGCGGTCAGGCTAGACTACTACATACATGGTATATTTATGTACTACAGCTTTCCCAGATTTTTTGGGAACCTCCAGCGCCTGAAATACCCGAAACACTGATCTGATCAGTGAGTTTTGATGCTCGCGTCGCGGTTTTCATATACCTCCCATCCGTCTATTTTCTCACTGCTTCGCTCAGAGATGTAAAAAAGGTATCTGATTTAGATTCTTAAATCATTGAGACCGGGAAATGCTGTATTCTGGGACTTATTTTCACTTTAACCGCTTCTAGGTGATTATCCGGACCACCGGTACGGATAGTACAGTAAAATTTGTCAAAGACAAGACCGGCTTCGGATCATTCGGCATTTGACGCGCTATCCCAAGTTTGACGAGTTACGCCACGCTCAGCCTGCCTTGATCTCACTCGCTAGAGCTCACTGGGCTGTCGTGATGTCGATGACATCTCTTTAATCGTTGAAGGCTGTGTCTTCAACGAGATGATTTTCAGATGGCCTGGCGGGCGACGTGCCGGTCGTATCCAATTGCAATTGCAACAGAGGATGTGAGCAGAGTTCCCGTTGAGTCGGATTAAGTACTGTATGTTTCAAAACTCTCCATTTCGCGGTTAGCTTGATTGAATACCCTGAAGGAACGACGATGAACGAGAAAGAAGATACATATACTGACCTGCTCAAGGCCACAAGGGGAATGATTGGAAGATGAGATCGATGGGAACACGCGTTGATTGTATTCTATGTTGACTATTGAGCGCGTATCAGTCCCAGTTCTGCGTCGGCGACATTGAAAGTGCTCGGTATAAGTACTATATTTTGAGGTACTACAAAATTTGACAGCCTAGGGACCGGAACCAAAGTTGACATTTACCTCCTTCCCCTATCAGCATGCCATAACGATTGCACCACAAGGCTCTTTGCATAAATTTCAGACGGTTCTGGTTAGTGCGTCGTTTATTTCCCCTTCCCTTCTTCCGTCTGGCTACCACGAAAACGGTCGTTTCCTCGATACTACCGTTGTCGGAGAGGGAAAATGCGATGAAACAGGCAGGGGAGGCTTCGCTGGTGACGCGCTTCACGCTAGAGCTTAGCATGGGATCCGGTGCGTTTGTCCTCCACCCTTCTATGAGTTTTGTTGAACGTGGAATCAATACTAGGTGCCGCCTTGGCGTTCCAATGCTGGTGAGTACGGGTGCGGCTCTTAGTGATATCGCAATTCATACCACCAGGACAGGGATACCCTCATAACGTTCGATAGAGAGGTGGATGATATTTGGACGCAAGTGCTTTTTCATAAGACGCGTCTTTGAATGACTGGAGCTCATTGACGATTCTTTTCTAGTAAACCAAATTCGTCCTGGCTCAAATGGGCATTTCTCTTTGCTCGATACTTTCCGCTCCTGGCCCAAATGTAAGGCGTCGAATAATCATTCCGCCGTCGTTCACCTCATCGCATACAGTACCGGCCGGGTGATTGACTTGTCAGTGTTATATCAACTCTCGTTAATTCTGGACAAGAGTTTCATCCGGGGATGGTACATAAGCCAGGTGCTTGTAAGTACAGGTTGCATTCAATCAATTCCGCCTTAAGAATAACCTGTGGCGTCAGGTTGTCTGGCTAACTATTTTGGGCGCCGAGATCGTCATGATGTCGCGAGGTTCGTGTGACTCTAGTTCTGTTTGAAGAAGATCTCGCTGAGCTTGGATATTTGACAGTATACGCAATGTACAGCAGGAATCGTTGGATCGGGATTGGCTTTATATCGCTGCTTGTTATGGAGACAGTAACTGTCTTTCTTGGTCTTGGACTCACCCTCCCCTCCTCGGACTTCGATCCTGTAATGCTATTAACGACGACATCGCAGTCGTTCGTTTTCTTTGGGCAAGTTGCACTCGTTACACTGGCATCATGCCTGACTGACAAAGACCTGAAGAGCATCTGCCATGGTCGCACAGATCATCATCCTGGCGTTGTCTGTCATTCGCTACGTCCGCGGCGAGTGGAACGGGATACCCATCATCAAGCTCATGATACGCGACGGAACCCTCGCGTTCGGTGTCCTTTTCTGTGAGTGGGTACTTCCTGGCATCCACCTGGTTGATTAAATTGCCTGTCACCAAGTTATTTCGCTCTTACTAGTTGTATACACCATCTTGGACACGAAATTTGCTACAACAACTTACGCGTATGTCCTGAAATCTGTGTATCATCATTCTCGCTCATGTTGCTGCAGATGGATGATCACCTTTGTATCTGTAGTGGTAAGTGCACTTTGAGTTACAAAAGCTTCTTATCCTTGGCGTCCATGTTTCAGGAGTGTCGTCTGATACTAAACATGCAACGCGTACCCATAGTAGGCGCAGACGGTGCGAATACAAGCTCAGATGGACCACCTCTCACAACCTTCATCGAGGACCATCGTGGACTATCCCATCTTTACACGGTATGGTTGTTGAGCATCTATTTCATTCTATAGTTGACTTGAATGCAGATGTCCGAAGCGTAAGCATAGATCGACATATGGCGCATATCATTATTACGGAGAAACGTCACACATACAGCATTGTACATAGCTTTCGAAATCGTCATGGAGCGGAATCTTTTCCATAGAGGCCACTTTCAAATATGGGTTAGGGTTCGGCGCGACGCGACGCGTCGTATACACATGTTATCCTGGAGCTGCAAAGAAGCATACAGGTCTTGCTTCAGCACAGTTCTCCTGCGGCGTCGCGTTGTTTGCGGCTTCTGGCAACTGCGATTTTGCAAGATCTGGTCGTCGTGACGGATGTGTGGCCAACACGTTTATCAGGGGACTGCTACGCGTTTCTATACTGCGTGAATATCACGACCACAACGGAGTCACTTGGGCTCCCTGCAGTATGTAACCCTCTGGAAGAAAGGAATTTATAACTTCTTGACAGTGAGTGATCACTTGAGGCCGAGGCGCTCTACGATTGAGATCGGCGGTCGCGCTGCCACATCAACACGAAACAGGAGCAACGCGGAGAATAAGCAACTGCAGAAGGATAGCAATGAGAATACAGTATGTGTAGTATTCTTTATCGGCTCAGAGCTAACAATG
Organism: Mucidula mucida; assembly: GCA_015501055.1. Classification (NCBI taxonomy): domain Eukaryota; kingdom Fungi; phylum Basidiomycota; class Agaricomycetes; order Agaricales; family Physalacriaceae; genus Mucidula; species Mucidula mucida. Next base: position 167,071 of record JADNYV010000046.1, read on the forward strand.
GTGACCAGTTTAAAAATTGACGTGTCTTACTGTTCGGAATCAATTTAGAGTTTAATCGCGCTGGCCTATAGCCGCCTAGCCTTAGTGGGCCCCTTGACCGCATGCGAGACTTGGATCAAGCAAAGTTTTGTTGAATGTCTCGTAAAAATCTACCTCCTTGTTCGCCTATACTGCGTCAAGAATCCGTGTTGAGTCTAGGAAAATTCCAAGGGATATCCGTCCCGATCTTATACACCTCGGATAATGCATGGGAATTAATAGATTATTTTCGCCACACTACTCGTTACCCGAGGTGAAACACACCCCTCACACGAGACAACGTCGACGCGGGACCCCTTATGCATGTGTATATATACGGCGCCTAGCACTTGGGCCTACCTATCTCCCTTCATCGCTACTCAACATCATGTCTACGACCCCATCCCAGCCTCGGAGCAGGTCTCCATCATCCTCGACTCCCAAAGCACGCGTCTCAGACGTTCCCTCTGTGGAAATTGCGGAGGATATCGACTCTGATTCAGAGTCGGACTCCGACTGGGAACCAATACGGATATCCACTCCGTTCAGTCCCACACGACCCTCCTCCATACGCATTACCACTATGACGACTTCCATATCTGCGAAAGCACCCCCAGAGGCGAGCGACGAATCTGACGAGGAGGATGAGCCGCCTTTCACTCCTCGTCTTAGTCCAGAAAATCCAGCCGCCGTCCGCGTGTCGAGAACACACAGCGTTTCCGATCCTGAACGCATAGCTTTTCCATTGTTTGTCGGCTTGGACACAGGCAATTCTGCAGAAGAAGAAGAGACAGTTAGGAAGGAGTCAGAGGCATGCGCTCGACTTAGCCCCGCGTTTCCCGCAGAGGTCCAGGTTACAAGGAACATTGAGGTAGAGTGGATTGACGACCTGGATTTTTCAACGGGGCGGCGGGAGGAGAACGAGTCGTGGAGTGACGAGGAACATTCCTTCGATTCCTGGCCTGAGGAGGAGAGGAGGGAGGCTCGTCGGGAGGAAAAGCATTGGGACAGATGGCATTGATTGTTTTTGTCAGTGTTTGCGGTCAGTGTTGGGGATCATCTCATTGGGACTCTTAGCTTTTTCTTCGTCGCGCTTCCTCTGGTTCATTGTACATTACCCATTCTCAAACTCCATGTACTATTCTTTGCGCTACACACGGACAGGATCGCTGGTACCAATTTCGACCTGCTGATGTGAACGGTTTGGGAATCAATGTAGGTCGATCCAAAAGCCGAAAAGTCTCACATATACTCCTGGAATGACCCATGTGAAAAAAATCAACGCCGCCTGCGTAGGCGGAAAGCCTCAGCTCCGTATTTGACGCGACGCAGATCAACCAGGCAGGCTGAGGCCACCATTCTTGCCAAAAAAAACCTACTCTGAGCTTAAGAGCTATATCCACCATATGAAATGCACCTCTAATTCATTAGCGCGAGAATCACCTATGTACATGAGATCTGGTCAGGTTGAGGGGTGATCATAGCATTGCATCGACATACAAAAGTCGTTTAGATCGCGGGCGCACACCAGTTGACCAGGGCACCTTCTTTCTAGAATCCCCTAGAGGTTGAGTGCTGTGTTCCGGAAATTAAAGCAGAAACAGCTGCAGAGCGTTTCCGACAATCTCCAGATACGCACAGTCGTGGACAGAGAACGACCATAAGTACTTGTTTATCGTTGGGCATCGCGACGAAATTCGTTGGGACGAAGTATATCATCATTAAAAGATACTCTTGACGGTACCGGTATAGTTTCTTTGATGGAGGAAGAAGAGATTCTCGACTGAAGTGAGAGCCGACATAGCACATATTTGTCCCGTTTAGTATCAGTGAAAGCGTTTGACATCTGGTCAAAGTGTACTTTGGTTAGAGGCCTCTCTATGGTGCGTGTCGAGTTCACGAGACAATGCGCCACTGCGCTTGCCAGGCTAAGAGTCCTCAGAAGGTGAGCGCGAAGACCAGGTGACTGACGCGGGTCCAGACGTGCGACAGGCTTTGGCACGTGGGGCTAGAACTCTGTTTTGACCACCAACTCGAGTGAAATGGTTCTCTTGCGGTTTGCACCGTCTCCGACAGGACCCCTACACCTGGGGGGCCTAAGAATGGCGCTGTACAACCACCTAGTAGCGAAGAAACTGAATGGGAAATGGCTATTGCGAATTGAAGACACGGATTCGGTCAGTTCAATGTTTTCCCTGCTTTTTTGAGTCTTACCCGAAATAGACTCGGTTTGTTCCAGGATCTGTCGATGGAATTCGACAGGGACTGGCATGGGCTGGACTCGAATACGATTATGGCGCGTCGACATGCTTATGGACATTCCGCGTGTAATGAATTATCACAGGTCCGGAAAAGGACAACAGTCTTGGGCCTTACTTCCAAACAGAGCGACTGGACCTCTACAGGTCCTACGCAAACCGTCTGCTTGATGTATACCCTTACACTGTCTGCAAGATTTCGTAACTCTAACCCCGCTCGCAGTCTGGGCATGCATACCGATGTTTCTGCTCCGTAGACAAGTTGAACGAGATACGCGAGCGCCTGGCTCGTTCTGGATCCAGCATTTCCTACGATAAGACGTGTACCCACATCAGCGAAGAGGAATCCAATAGGAAAGCGCGCGCAGGCGAAAAGTTTGTTGTCAGAATCAATGTATGTCATTCGTTTCCCTTCCACCTGTGCAAAACTAACAAGTTATAGAACAGTCATGCACCAGAGCGTCCACCGGCTCGTGATCTAGTGTTCGGTCGTCTCAAAGACGCCCACGCGTCATTGTCCACTGACTCCGTTCTCTTGAAGTCCGATGGCTTTCCTACTTACCATCTCGCTTCTGTTGCGGATGATCATGAAATGGGTATCACGCATGTCCTTCGCGGGGAGGTCAGCGAACAAGTCGTGATCTTTTTGCTACAACACTGAACGGTTGGTCCTCTATTAGGAATGGATAACGTCCCTACCTCTACATTTGGATATATACGCTCACCTCAAGCTCACACCTCCCCTCTTCGCACACGTTCCCATATTACTCAACCCAGATGGTACTAAAATGTCCAAGAGACATGGCGATGTCCAGGTGCTCGATTACATGGTAAACTCTTCTTTTGCTGTCCTGATAACTTATTGACGGCTCGCCAAGAGACGCGGCTGGGAACCTTCAGCTATCTTGAACTGGGTAGCGCTTGCAGGTTGGGGCGCAAAACATCACGAGGCACCCTCATCGCCTTCGTCCCCGTCTTCGTCACATCCGGTACTCGTCAAGGATAAAGAGGCTCCTGAAAGCACTGCTGTTATGACTATGGATCAAATGATCAACGCTGTCGGTAGTTTCATCGTCTTCTCAGTGCTTATACTGACACAACTTTTCTATTAGTTTGACTTGGAAATGCTCACCCAGCGTAGTTCTAGCTTGGACCCCGGTAAACTTGAATACCTGAACAGGCATCACCTCATGATGCAGTGGACACAAGAGGATGGGCTGCAGAGGTTAGCCGAACGCGTACACGAAAGGGTCAAGGAAACCTTCCCTATGAGGTTCGTCGCCCCATCGCGCCTTATTCACTTGCTCAATCCTCTTTACAGTAAATATACATCGCTCCCCATGATCAAGAGGGTGATTCAAGTGCTGGAAGTAAGATGGCATTCTGATAACTGTCTTTCACCTATTAACTCTTCCTAGCAAAGGATAACCAACTTGCAAGACATTCCCATCCTTGCGCCGTATTTCTTTGTAGAACCCGACCTTACAAATGCTGAAGCGCAACGTATGCTTTCCGTGATGCCCTCCGAAGACGGTATTTGCACTCAAATCATTGATTACATCTCCTTGTCTGACGATGTTTTAGAACGGCGCGCTATGCTTGGGTATCTTGTAACAATTGTTGACGCGGAGGCAGACAACTGGGACGCCCATCATGTCTCTGAGCGGTTTGCAGAGGAACAAGCGCGTTCCGGAATAAAGCGCGGTCACTTCTACAAAGTTCTGCGAGCATATCTTACGGGCATGAAGGTAAGAGCAGGAACTCTCTATAACTCAAGCACTCACGTATTGTCAGGATGGCCCGCCGTTGGTTGACGTGATGTCGGTGTTGGGCCCAGAAAGAACACGATTAAGACTAGCACCTTCGTCGGACTGAGAGGTACATATGCTCTATCGATATTCAACTTCGAGGTTACAATGAAGTGTCGGTTATACAAACTATAAGGTACAATACGTGTGTTACATGGTTACAGGCTATGCTGTGGTCAAAGCGCGCAAAACAAAAGATCAGCTACTCTAAGTAGTACTTTCCACCAGCTTTCAGAGCGTTTCCCAACCACCAGAGTCCAAGGAGCTCTCAAGTTTTCGAGCAATCACTGTTGGTATGCCATGATTCAGCCATGTCTTACGAATGTCTTCCCAGCGCGGTTGATGAATATACTGCCGCCGACCGCGTCTATAAACGATGAGTTAGCAAAACGACGAGTGGCGGTAGTTTAAAAGACACTAACCTCATCGAGATATCTACTTCACCATGGACATCCAGGTATGGTGACTGCGAGAAAGTGCCGTTGTTCGCATACAGATACAGTATCGAACATCGTTTGACGAGGAAATACAGACCGACAGCGCCGGCACATCTAAGGACTCATGAGCACGGGTGCGAAGTGAATGACGCGAAGATACATACTCTCTTGTATGCATGTTACACTCCCCGCGACCTTCCGGCGATTCGTTCTCCATGCAACAGTCACTCTGCATACATACTGTGGTACCGCAGAATAGGCATATTGCCGCATCCAAGGGGATAGTGTTGCATTTCTTGCAGATTAGCGTCTTGTCGCGATCGATGAAGAGATTGTCAAGGACGAGGGGGAGCCGCGCTAGTCGGTAGACAACTGGAGAGTCCAACGAAACGCCAAAGTTCAAGGGCGACGCAGCATGGGAGTGGCCGTAATGGGCACACCAGCCCGAAAGAGCGTTCTGGAGGGTGTCTTGATTCGGCAAATCCGAAAGCGGAGGTATCTCGAGCATAGTGAGAAGCCTGTTATATTCAGGCTCCGATGGGTCAACCATCGTCGGAGTCGGGAACGCCGAAGGTAAGACGGCGCGACACAGGATTGCTGCCTTGCGAAGGAATGGAAGGGTGAACGCGTACATGAGCCGCTCTATGCGGGCTTCGCCAAAGGTTTCAAACGCCAACGTCGCTGTATGCTCGAATACAGGCGAGTGGCGCACAACCGACATGAAAAACATCCGAACATCTCCGAAAATGTCATCATGGGCCCGGGGTAACGGCGCCGTCGCGCTGTATGTGCGCACTTTGTTCAGCACGAATACGAGCCCTATCACTGTTCGCGCTAGACAGGCATAGTACGTCAAGATCAGCACATGCCGCAAGATGTCTGGTGCCACTGCAGCTGTCTCAACAAGAAGCGTGAACGGATCGCGGAGCAGCAAAGGATACGAATAGGATGTCAGTGAACTGCGACTCCATTCCGGTAGTAGTCGCTTGATGATGGCCTGTCGTACCGCATCCCGACCTTCGTCTGGTCGACCGCGGTAGTGCAGAGACGTCAGCCTTGACAAACAGGACAACAGCCCACGAATCATCCGGGCCTGTGGTTCCGTCAGATTATCGACCGTGAAATCGGTACCGCGCGTGCTAATCTCTAAAGCCGCGATTGTGTAACCAACGAGCTCCTCTGGGAGATATACGCCAGCCCCTCGCTCGCCCGAGTCCGGTTCAGGTCGCTCACGAAGGTGTCGCGTCTGTTGTGAAACAGACTTGGACACAACCATGACAGTGTCCACCATCTTTAGAGACTCTACACCTTCGATCTTCTCCAAGCTACGCATTGTCGACGAGTACGCAGGGTCCTGCGCACTCCAAAACACAAACTCGCCGGTTCCTGTGCGAAATTGGAGACCATTTGTGATATTGTCGGGACGAGATTTCAATATACTGATTCCAGCTGAGCGTATCCAGTCTGGGAAGGGCGTATTGTTCAGCGCCACCAGCGATGCGCTGGTAACTGGAAGTATAACGTTCCCGAGACTTTTGCACAAGGGGCAAATGTACTCTTTACGCGGTATGCTCTCTGGATGGTTGCGGGTCGCCTGCGTCCGATGGCGTTGACGTATGGATGCGTTGTAAACATGGAAACATTCCAAATGCATCATATGGCTGCACACCGATGCGTACATCCCGAACCGCGTATACTGAGCTGGGAATCCGTCAAAATTCGAAGAGACGCCGGCTTTCGCGTCTTGCAATTCTGCATCTTCAGGAGGGAAAGAGGTGTGTAAGTGAGAGGTCGATCGATCCAACGATATCGGGGTAGCTAGGGAATCTTTGAGATGACTCATATTAAAGCCATCGGGCTGCTTTCGGATGAATCTACTAGGTTGTAGCATTCCGAGCATACCAAAAATCTTTGATGAGTTGACGTTGAGATCTTCCTGGCACACAATACATGTGCCATAAGAGATCGGCTGATCCTGTGTATCGTCGAGCATCATATCGTCGTCTTCATCATCAACATCGTCAAAGTTGATGGCAAAACTGGCCTGCTGAGCTTTCATCTGCTTCATGATAGCCTCCTGCCTGGCTTTCGCCGCTCGCTTCTTCATCCCGTCCGCATCTACAGGCGCGAGAGAGATATCCGGAATGTGTCGTCGACTCTGCACCTCTTCCGGTACATGGAAGGCCATCTGAGTGAGTATCCATCCTACACGTGGTTTGTACGCCTTGTACTTCTCGTGGAACTCCAGGGTGCAAAGAACGTCAACGAGGCATCGGTCTTCCTCGAATGATTTGACGGGGCAAAGATGGCTGAAAATAGTACCACGCTCAACAAGGGCTAGCATGATGAGGTGAAGACCCTGGTCTAGAATGGCTTCAGCACTAGGAGGTGCTTCGCCTGTTTCTTCAGTGGCGGCGAGAACGTTGTAGACAGCGTAGAACATCACTTGAAGAAGAGCCTCGCTTTCGAATGTCGACGCCATGATGGCAAAAGGTCCTTCGGTGATACCAATAGGTTCGGGAATTATGACTGGCTCAGAAGTTCCAGTTTTCTTCCGTAACCGATTCAGCAGAATGATCTCGACCTCCTCCCTTTTGTTCCGTGAATAGTGATAGAAGAAGGGGTTAACCTCGTCGAAGACTTGGTCCTTCAGCTCGTAGACCCCGGTATCCGTAATCGATTCGGGCGATCGGAAGGTTGCGACCTCCATCAAAACTTTTTCGAAACTAACGTCCTCCACAAGGCGTTCTGCGACTCGTTTGACGAGGTCTGTGTATGAACATGGGCCCAGAGCTAGAGCGTGAATGATCTCGCGACGTATTTGGGTAGAAACGGGTAACTTGTTGGCGCTCGACGCTTCGCTGAGAATGGTAATGAAGATGTAGAGCACTTCTTCCACCATGCTGGCTAGCTGTGAACCTTCGTACAAGGGGTGCAAAGTGGCACCAGAGAAGTATCCGACCAGGCCAAATCGCTCAAGGATGGTAACGATGACGGTATTAGGGTCGAGCACCGCTAGAGCAATTTGTAGCATGAAAATATCCTGGTCGTAGCAGAGTTCCCGCAACATGAAATCCCTGTAGTGTAATAGTTGACCGCGGATGGCGAACCCGTTACGAACCCAAAGGCCAGTACGAATCTGCGCTATCATGGCGAGGACTGTAAATTTGTTGTGAGCGCCATCTCTTTGAATCTAGAGATATCAAGTTACCTCGAAGAGGAAAGTCAATGACAGTCAATACGGCTTGCTCGCTTGCCTGCCTCAACATCACATCACGAACGCCAGTCATTCCAACTTCCCGTAGCTGCTCTTCACCGAGTAGCCCGACGTGTTTCCATAACTCTGCCAGTAGCCAATGTAACGAATGATGAAAACTCGTCCAGCCTTCCGCAACGTCGAACTTGATCACTTCATAACATGTGTCGCCAAACCAAACCTTATGAAAGAGGATCGGCAAGTACTTGGTTCGGTCCAATGAGGGTCGGTCTTCGGCCAATGTGCAGACCATCAAGATATGGTGCACTACAGCACCGATCGCACTGACTAGCTCTGCCGTAGAGGCGTGTTGGAACGCCTCTCCATAAACCTTAATCACCCTAGACAGAGACAACGTCACGTTGAACACGCTAATCCATGCATCTGTTTCGTATTCAACATGACTCGTGGCCGCCCTTTTGTTCGGATTGACACACATGAACAACTGGCATGTCTTTGCGAATTGAACGATGAAGTCACGATTGTGAGCAATCATCTTTTGTACGGGGGTATTGTGACAAAGGTAGCGAAGGTCGCTGAACACCGGCATGAACCTTTTCGACTTGAACGGAGAGGCATCGACATCAAGTATAGCGGTGCTAATCGGAGGATAAACGATGCGTTTGTCGACAATTTGATTGGTGAAAAATGCTGTGATGACGGAGAGTAGGCGGGAGACAAGCTTGTAATTTCTGGCTATGTGAGCAGCCACGGAAGGAGTGGTGAAGAGCTGCAAAGCGAAGTATTTGATAGACGTTTCTGCTTCATGATCAACAAGCAAATATGCATCAATGACTCGATGATAAACGCTTGCGAAATGGCCAGCTAGAGAATCGTTGTTAATAAAAGGTGACAAGTAGCGAGGTCCGGACATACCAACAGCAAGTTTGTGGGGTTGGCTGAGGCTAAGGACGGCTGTGTATATCTCTTTAAGATTTAAACGGGGCTTCTTCCAGAGTCTAGCATGGTAGAGGAATAGTATATCAAGTCGAGTGGGAACCGAGGCGAGATCAGGAAGACTGTGTAACGCATTGGGGGCGTTGTTGTAAGGCGTTCTTCTACGAGACAAGAGTTCGTCAGCGATGATCTCGCGTAGAATAAGTGTATCGCTTCCGAGGCGGCTAGTCGTGAGATCGAGAAGCCACTCAATGATGACACAGGCGACTTGCTCTCGGAAGGTATCATAGGCGCGTCGCACGGTGACTCCCAAATCAATAGTACTCAATGCTTGAGCGGTCTCTAGCAGTTTTGGAGCGTTATTTCCCATTTCAATGATTTCTCGCCCATTCTCGTCAATACGGTGAGCGCATTCGGAAGCATCCTCTCGGGTTCTTCCAACCTTGTCGCAGAGTAGGCCGATGACTTCGTCGAAGGAGTGTTTCTCATCGTTCCACAAGACAATACAGTACTGTTCCTTCATCATCGGGTCTGCAGAGGGCTGTTTCCGCATCTCGACGTCGGTCTTTGGAACGAGAGGTTCGTCAGGAGAGTAATCGAGGGTGTCGAGTACGAAATCCAGGGCGTACCCCACGGTCTTGTTCATATTCTCGCGTAGTTCCGGAGGTACAAAGACGCGATTGGGAAAGTTTTTGACAGGAGGGACAGCGTTGCTTGTGGGAGTAGGAATGTCGGACATATGATCGTCGTCTGGTGGATGGTATGGACAGTTGATGGGCAAGCGCCAGGCTTCCTCATCGCCACAATCACAGCAACCGCCGGACTGCTGGGCGATGAAGAAGCTGACGTTGTGACCGATGTGATCTGTAGCATGGAAGCATCGTGGGCAGAGCACGCAGCTGTCGTCCAGCGCGCAATCCCTGTCACTGGTGAGTTGATAGCAGAACAGGCTGAATAATCACTGACTTGCAGCGGAAACAACTCTCGCCCTTCTTCAATATCTGACCACACGGTCGCCCAGGAATGATAGGCGGGTCACGCCCTGAACCGCAGAATCCCAAGCTTTTCTGAACTTCGCTCAGAGTGGCATTAAGCGGCAAACTAGAATTGGAATTTGGCAGGAAGAGGTGGGCATACGACCCCCAGAACGCGTCATACAGCTCGGAGAGGATCTCTGCCCTCGTTGCAGGCGTGAAATTGGACTTTCTCGACGCTGGCATGGTCTCGAGAACGAAGCGGAGATGTGACAAAGGGTCAGAGCCACGTTCACGCATGCCAGATGGTAGGAATTTAGAAAGGGAGGATAAGGCGGACATGTATGGGAATGTTGAGATGGGTCGACAGTGATGAGTATCGGTCGTAAAGGTCGTACAAAGGTCGTTGCCGTCGTCGTGCCGTTGGTGTCGCCGTCGTCGATGTTGAGTCAAGCGATGTGTGGCCAAGAGTGGAACGGTAATCCGGGCCGACTTGCCGGCATGCCTTCAACCACGACCACTGTCGAGAGACCTCTCCGGCGGCTTGCAGTCCATTCCACCACGACCTGTGCCGCGCAAGCAACCACCTACGGCAAATGCATCCTTGCCACGTACACTGATGTCCGCAAGGATGTCTGCAAGGACGAATTCCTTAAATTTAGCCAATGTCTGCGCGAGGCCGTGGGTGTCTCTTGTTTGTTCTTTTCATAAACTAAGTCGCTATTAGATGGCCCGCAAACGGTAGATTCTCAAGTACAACTAGATATACAAGTCACCCATCCACATGTCTCGCATCCAGACTGCCGGGCACAGTTCTCGCCGTTCCGTTCACTGCTCCCGCTGCCTCTGCCTCTCTACGTTGGGCTCGAGCTCTAATCAATGTCATCGGGAGTGACCATGGGGTGGTATTGGGTAAGGGAAGGACGGATTCTCGGGTGGGTGCACTGGTGACGGGCGACGTTGATTCACGAAGCCGCTTTAGTATATGTGCGAATGTCAAGTCAATGATATATGGCGGTGTTTTGTGCTGGTTGAATACGTCGAGCCCTTCAGCTTCTGTGACGGATATTGGTAAAGTATGTGTCGCAGAGGGCGGCAATAGCGTGTCCTCGACATCTGAGTTTTCGATGACATGGATCTCATATGCGATCGTCGTGAGCAACATCTGCAAGAAAATAATAGAGACGTCGAGCGAGACAAGTTCGAATTTTGATGGAACGTAGGCTGAAGGCAGTCAGACAGAACGGCGGATTTACAGCCCAACTCACTTCCGACAAAATCAAGAATGATTCCCCTTCCTTGGACCGCGCCCTCCGTCGTGTGATTCCACGTCGCATATACATTGAATAGCAAGATGACAATGTAGTAGAACCGCAGAGAGCGCGAGACGTCGAGCTCCCTCGTACGTGTACATTGCTGCTGTACAAGCAGGCGGAGAAGTAGGGTCCATATTGACGGTGACATGAAGAAAGACAGCACAAGCAGCTGGTAGAGGAGCGCATCCAGCTACGATGGACAGTTGGAATAGCAGACATAATGATTATGTTGCTTACAGTCGAAACGATGTGCATTCGTTGTGCATAATAGCGCTTGTGCATGTCATAAAGCTCGCCAGATTTGTGTACAACTGCACTTCCACCAACAATTCTTCGCCAACTAATGTGGATTCCGCGAATGGCGGCCAACTGTCGAATTTGATGGGCAGGAGGAAGCTGAAGTGTATGCGTCACGTGAGAGGATCCGTCTGTCCTAGTACCTTGCGTTGTATCCAACAGCTGTCAGTGTCAAGGAAAGTGAAGAGAGGCAAGAAGCATTTCGTCGATTTCAGCAAACCTCGGCTAAGCGGCCCGGATACCGCACCTTCTCCGCCAACGGCGACGACCTGTGCCCGACGCTGGACTGACTGGCCGCGTCGGTGAACAACCCATAATTTGCTTACGATGCTCGACAATCTCGTACTAATTACATGCATATGCGTCGCCATTGCCTCGATTTTCTACATCTTCTACTGGAACCGTCTTGTCGCCGCGCTCCTAGGACTTGTCATTCGCTTTTTCTACTGGTCTCAGGGCGCTTCCAGCATATGGGTGCATATAGGTGTGTTTTGAACGAAATTCGTGCTACTAGACCGCTTATATCTGTTAGGTTCAATCCAGTTATCCTTGCTGAGCGGACGAATCTTCCTCAAGGACGTTCGCTACCATTCGAGCAACCAGACTGTTCGCATAGTCAAGGTCCAGATAATTTGCAAGTACTGGCTCCGGAGTCCACTTTCCGACGATAACATCGGCAGCGTGTTTGGTGCAGAAGGTGGTCCGTGCTACGTGAATGTTTACCCCGGATGTCAATGTTTATGCCAGTTCCGTAGGAACATCCTCCAAGACTCCATCTTGTCGTATACAAGTATCCTTGCAGGGATTTGAATGGTTTCTTTACAATAGGACTGCCGCGTTCGACAATATCCTCTCCCAAATGGCATCCCGAGATGCGGCACATCAACCAGTTAGCAAAGGTCGCCCAAGCATGGACACACATCAGTCCATTCATGCCTACACACCTGCCGGTACGTATCGATCATGCCCATCTCCTAATTGTTGAGTGATTCGTGCTCAAGACTTTGGTACCCCGCTTGAACCGTCATATGTATTGGGTGCATTGCGTCTCAAAACTCCTACGGCTCTGCAAGGCCTCTTTTCTTGGTTCAGGCGACAGCTTCCCAATCTTGACCCCAAGGAACTGTTGCCCGTTGGTATCGACATCACCAAGGGTGTCATTCTCTGCGGAAACAATTCTACGCCAAATCTCATGGTCGCAGAGTTTGAGAATGGCAGTGGGACCTTTGGAATAACCCAGTCGAGGTCCAAGTTTGACCTCTATAAACAAATTCTCACCCTTGCTTTCCGAAATGTCCTCGTTCAATACATCGATAATAAGCAGTATGGTGACACTATGCCCGTTATTGGAGAGATGATCCGGGATCAGGCTGAACTGTAAGTGCACAAATCCTCCATTGGCATCATTTCTGACGAACTCAAGCTCTGATAACCTTGCTCCCGTAACGTCTTACACGAGCTATCAACGGTTCGGGAAACTTTGGCGGAAGCTTGGTCTCTATGCGTTCTTCGGCAAGTACGTTAATAGGCAAGCTTCTCCGAAACACCAGAGTCGTAGCTTCATGCGCAAAGCCAAGAAGAGCCTCGATGAAGGCACCCCAATCGGTGTTGACTTTACCAATGTCGAGTATGCCATTGAGCGGAAGATCCTTTCCACGCCGTCCTTGGAATTGTGCTATTACGCTGATGCCGCTGGAGAGGTGCCCCCACTTCATCTACATTCCAAACAGGCTGGCGTTGACGTGATCGGGAATGGTGATGCTGGTCCGGAATGGGGCGTTGATATGATCATACGAGGCGGCTACATTCGATATGGACCATGGGCCGATCGTCAAAGGTATTCGTCTTTACTAGACCTGCCGAGTCAGTCTGATTCTTCCGTAGAGGAGAGTTGCAGCGAGCATTCTTCCCGCCCAACTACAATGACGTAGAGGAGACACCCAGACTACAGCCTGGCGATCAACGTCTCTGGACTGACTTGCGGGTGTTTATAGAATTGCGTGATGATACAACGTTGCACATACCGTTTCGCGAAGCATCAAAGGTCCTTTTTGATTTCACCTCCTCGGTCATGTCCTGAATACTGTTTTAGAATTGGCAATGGGATGGGCTCACGGATTTCCCTCGTCCAAAGACTCGAGAGCATGCTGTTATCCGCCTCGTTGCTGGTGACCAATCGTCTGTGTGCTACACCATGCCAATGATTGCTGGTCCCAAAGGTTACGAACCAACTCTTGAAGTGCATCTCGATACAGTCGCTGTTACTTCCAGTCTCAATGACATCCGCCTTATATCCGCCGAATCTTGTCGTGTATGTTTACTTGACGCTTCCACCGTCTCTAGTCCTTATACAAATGCAGGTTCGCTGCGATCTTCCATCACCTTTGAAATGGAATGCCCCGAGGACATGGGATATTGCTGTATCCATTCGACAGCCCATACTATATCTGCTTCGTGATCATGTTAATATGTTTGCTGACCTGGGCAAGGATTGGGCTTCTGGTCCCCCGAACGACTTCTTTCGCTTCATTCCTACGGTGTACAATTTTCAACTCGATTTGCATCGATTCGAGTTGAATTTCTACGTTAACGACCACAATATCATTGACAAGCCCTTGGTCAGAAGTGATAATGGTCTGTGTCTTTTCATTCAATCATACAAGAATCTAATCATGTCCTGTAGCCTTCGCTATTCTTCGTGGGATTGCGCTTCATCACTCCCTTACGATACCGTCCAATGTCTTTCGTGCAACAGAGACGACCATCCCGTTCATCATCGATGTTCCCGATGCTTCAATCAGCCTATCGCTCCCGAAATGGCATACACATGCTCTTCATTCGCCGGCCCAGGGTATCCATATCGGGACGTTAAACTTGCATCTCGATGGATCATATCGCTACTTTTCCACTGTACAGGACGACAATGTCGAGCAACTCAAGTTATCGTTCCTGGTCAGCACTCCCTTTGCATGTCTACCCTCCGGAGCTGAGTATTTCACAGCTGAAAGACGTTGCATTGAAGGCTATAGGATGGTCGATACGATACTTTATGATTCTGAGAGAGAATTACTTTGGAAGCTTCACTCACTTTTCGACGCTATACGAGTATCTGGAAAGAAGAGGTCGAGGTCTTCCACCAGGTGATCCCGATTTGGACAAGTATCGCCCAGGCACTGTGAGAATGGTCCCCCGCCTCTCGATTTGATGTTGACAGAGTTCCTAGTCGAATATGATGCAAGTCGTACTGGTTGTACGCCTAGAACATGGGTGTATCAACTTTCCTGCGGGTCTTCCCGGCTACGAGAAGCCCCAAATGGCTGATGAAAACGGAGACTCAGTCATTGGACATTGTTTGACACTGGACTTGCCAGAGTTACAGGTCTACTTGCGTCTGCATGATTTTTTGATGGGTAATCACAGTCCAGGTTTTGGGGTTCAGAAGGCTTACCCGACACTCCAGACTTCGCTTTCAATGTTGGCTCGATATCTGCTCGCGTTCTGGAGCAGTGCCCGGAGGTGGTCACGTACTCTTTGAATCAAGCGTCAGAGAAGGCTCTGGTATTGATAGATGGTAAGTGTTTCGAAGCTTTGTTCTCATATAAAGTCTTATGGAGACTATGAAGGTATCGACATCACGGCAAACCGGTTATTCGGACCCCTGCCTCGCACCGTCACATATTTTTGTGTATGGGAGATCCAAATAGGATCTGTAAGAGGATCCTTGTCTGCATCGAACGCGTTCACCATGTCCTCTGCGATCTCTGCCTTTCGTCTCAACTTCACTGACGCGCCGAATGCGCCTGCAGCAGAGTATATGCCAGCGCTGTACCCTGATAGTAAGCCAAATGATTGTTCACATGCAATTACTCATGACTTCTATAGTTACTTTCGTCAAGATATCCCTCGAAAATTTGGATATTGTCTGGAAGGCTGAGAATTCTGCCATCCATATTTCTTTGCCTTCGGGACTACGAATGGATAACAACAATCTCGGAGGAAAGTTTCATCGTACCCTCACCAGCATTCGTATCCCAACAGTGTCTCTCAAGGTGCTCAGCAACGTCACTTCACATCACAACAACTGGCTTGAAAATGCATCCATTTCAACGGATATTAGTCTAGATATATATTCATCTCCGGCTGGTTGGCGTACGCTCGCAGAAGATCAGTTGAATTTTGTCGATGAACAAGATGCTTTGACCGGTCGCGCGGCAGCGATGTTCCAGGCCCTTTGGGGCGATCGAATACGCGACAAACGTAAATTATCTCTCTCCGTCTTCGCGATTTTATCTCACATTTTTAGCATATGCTTTGCATCGAAATGGCGTTCACATTCCCCAACCGCTTCCGTCGCGTAGTAGCAGGTTCACAGCACGTGGTCGGCATCGCGGTCACGAGCCGGGAAAATGGCATTCTCCACCCCTATCGGAATCTGAAGATGACCGTCTACCCGAATCCGAACGTGATGCGCGCTTGGCGTAGGTGCAATCTCAATGCCTGTCTATATTTGCTCAATATCGTCCAGGAAGACAAGGTCTGAATTCGTGTCTCCCGTTCGGGAAGTCGCAGATGATGGGGACATGAGTGGCGCTGACGAGTCTGACGACGACGATGTTTCGGATGGGGCTTCATACTCAAGCGACTGGTCAGATTCGGGTGAGCGCTTGGTCGTTTCTACCTGTGCCAACTCTGATTCTGTGCCCTTGAAGAGAAAGCTCAAATCAGCTCAGATCATTGGCACTATAGTCGATTTGCGCGGCATTATGGTAGTCGCTCTGTCGACTCTCCCTCTCTGTGGGATCAAGGTCCCTTTTTCTTGACCAAGGTCAGTTATCCTTACTTGATGCGCTTGCCGGAACTGAGTCCTGCATTTGTCGTTAGGATTACAAGGTTGAATCTGCTCTTCCCTCGGAAACAATTTCGCCGTTACCGGGCTCGCACTGCACACTGCCCGAGAATCACCTCGAAGTCACTGTTTTCCGTATCTACTGCCGCAACGACATCGATATACGCATCACTCCACTGACAATACCCGCCATCAGCCAATTTCTGAATGATTTGGAGAAAATTGTACGATAACCTGCACTGTTTAGACCCTGTCACCCTCTCATTTTCTTATCTAGCCCTTGGCGCCTGAGTTGAGCATCGACGGCATGGTCGCGAGCTACTTAACAAGTCTAACCAATCCCCACAAACCATTCAAGCCCCGCAACATAATCGACGTGGATATCTCGTCAGCTCATCTTCACCTTGTTCGACGCCTCGATCACGTGAACACAGAAAGCACAGGCATGGCAATTGTTCGAATCTCGGGACTCCATGTGTCCGGCTCATTCCAAAGTCACGCCCAATCATTTGCCGTGAATTGTCAAGAAATTGGCTTCCAGTTTAGCGCTATTGGGGATACACAACGCGTGAAAGACGTGCTGCTTTCTCTGGATCTACATGGCCTTGCTGTTTCCAGTCAGCACCGAAATTTGACGATCAGCTGGGACTCTTTTTCCACAAATGTCCGGCATACCTTGCCGGAATATGCTGTCGCTTTCAGCTTAGGGATCCTTCGGGATGTCAAAGACCTTCATCCAATCATCAAACGGAGAGAGCAATGTCTGTTGGAGAGCAGGATTCGGGTTGTCCGTGGTATTCTCAGCACCTTCAGCGAAGAGACTATCGTTGATCCGCTTTCCGCCATTCAACCGTCGTACCTCATACAGAGCGGTGTTCCTCATCAGCTTCGCACAGATCCATACTTCCGCTTTCTCTTCCATCTACGGGACTGTCTTTGGGATATTGAGAATGGGAATGGCATCGTCGATATCGATACCGAAGACCTGGATCTGGAATCACTAATTCCACTACTACAGGAACGTATGCTTGCTCTCGATCCCGACTCGTACCATATGGCTCGGCTTACGTTGCTTGAACCGCTTTTCCCGGAACTGCGCAAGTTCTCCGATTATCCAGAACCATCGAAGTTGGGACATCTTTTCGCGTCCATTTCCCTCCATGCGAAGCGCATTACGATTAGCGTCATAGATCCCTCGTCTGGTCCACCCAGCTGTATTGAATTGAGAGACGTGGAATTCTCCGGCCGTATCCGTTTCTTTGACTTCATTCACGATCACTCCTCGAGCAGTCAACTCTCACTAGGTCAGGATTCCCCGCCGGACATCGTGCGCACTTACACTGCCACACTTGTTTTGGGTAGCGCAAAAGTCGTTGTCTATCCGCATCTGATGGGTTTCGCTCAACATCTGTTACGAGCCCAGAATATCCCAACTGCGCCTGAGGTTCAGAAGGTTCCGCGACCGAAACTAAAGGGGCGAGACTTGGTCCCCATCACCAATCTAGAGATTGTCATGCAGCTCAAAACGCTTCGCGTACAGGCCATTGCTGCAAATCTCATATTGGAATTTGGGATGGACGCCACACAAACTGGATCCACAATAATGTTCCGGCACGGTCTTGAGACAAACATGAACCATTCCGTCATGTTCGCTGCCATATTCCTTCGAGCGCAGTCTCCCTCAGACGTACAGCAGTCTGACGATATTCTGGCATCCCTCGCGCTGACTTGTGGGCGACTCCACAATCTGACACATCGAGATCCGCTTTCTGGGCTCAAGGTTCGCTTGGCTCTCGATCTCAAGGCGTTCAATTTCAGCATACCTCGAAGTGCCCTCCGTCTGTACCGGTTTTATCAGGATTGGAGAAACGATTTCATCCCTGGTGTGGAAAGTGCGATGCGCGAGCTTGTTGTAGAGCTGAAACAGACTCCGGATCCATCTACGAGAGTGAAGCCAACATCTCACTTGCCGAGGAGTTTGCAAATCAACGGTCACGTGCAATCATTCGGCATCCTCTTGCAAGTCATGCACGGAACGTGGATTTCTTGGGAGCTTCGAGACAGCACTGTCCATTTCCACTCTACGTCCGCTCCGCGGCGTACACAGCAGGCGTTTGGTATCCAAGTCGCCTCTCAGACGTTTACTGTGTCTCCCAAAGCAGATAATCAGAATGTTACGCCAAACTCCCGCGTCAAGTTGGACTTACCCTCTCTCTCGGTCAGCGGACGGCTTGATGGGCAGTGCATCAAGGCAGTGGCCCTCGTTGAATTTCTTGATCTGAAAGTCAAACCTTCCCATTGGGATACTCTCATGGTCGTTCAACAAAAATTCGGACACGACTTCAACGATTTCCTCTCGCTAATTCAGGAAACTCGCAGCAAGCAAACGACATCGCCGACAAAAACTCCGAAAGTAAGGCCGGCAATGAAGTTCGTCATTTCAATGAAGATCAGAGGGTTTAGGATCGGTTTAGAGGGCTTGTCTTCAACCGTCTATTTGGAGTGCCTGGACATCAGTGGGGGATTGGAAACGACTTCAGAGCGTACGTGGTTCGTGACCTTGTCTGATTTAGCACTCTCGCTCGCTTCAAGGAGGTCGGTTGAAGCACAAGCGGCGGCTTTCAGTCGTAGTCGTCGGTCGGCATTTGTAATCCTGGATTTTAAGGCCCATTCCAAGGGTGCAAGAAAAGGGGGCGAATGCCAGGAAGACGCCCTTCAAATCCGGATAACGAAATTTCATGCTGTTATGCAGCCTAGTTCGATGGGTCAAGTTGGCGATTTTATCGATGACATGCAGGTAAATCAGGTCATTTTTGTTTAGATACTATTGTCTAATACTTTGACAGACCGAAATGCTTATTCGTCAGGAACAGAGGGCCCATGAACTGGCGGCTTTCAAGCAAAAGACACAAAAGCTCTTCGAAAGCTTTGAAGTTAAGGGCGCGAATGCCGATGTTCCAGAGACGTCGGCTGCATCGCTTCTAGACAGTTACAGCATCGACCTCAGCATCTCTAACGTGGGCGTCGCCTTCCCGTTGATTCACGATGATCAGTTGAACCTACCTAAACATGGAAGTCATGACGGAAACTCCGTCCGCGCTTTCCTCTTCTCGATTGCATCCATTCAATTTGGTACCGTCCGGGGGGTCACTGGTGAAGCCTCAATGAAGAGATTCTCCTTTCAGTTTGTTCACAGGTACCCTTCGCTTCTCATTGATTTCTTGCTTCTGATTATCGTGCTAGATTTAGACAGTCGGTCGCGGCAGACTTTTCTGGTGAAACTCACCAAACGCGCAACCGCCTTGTGTACCCGGAAATGACAGCGTTCTTGACATCAACGAGATCGCCTGCATCTCGCCAGATATCTATGAAAGCCAACGTCAGCGGCTTCATCTTAGACGTAGACTCGACTATCCCAGATTACGTCTTTTCTCTCATCGACGTCTATCGTCAAGGAAAAGAGAAGGTGGCGCAACTGTCGCAACCGAAACTTCCTACACCTCTTGAACGCCACGAGGAGCCGGAGAAGAGTGCCCCCAGCCGTCCGAAGGGTCCTATTCCAACTTCCACATTTTGCGGTTCACTTGATTTCCTTAGTGGAAAAGTACGCACTTACAGTGCTTCTGCATCCCAATTATCCCGAGTTAAAGGTTTCGATCGCACTGATGACGAAGTTCTGGAAGTGGGTGGAGAGGTTTTCAATCTCCCAGGTGTGTCGGTATGGATGGAATATCGAGCCACTCCAGCATCGCATAAATTTGACGACGAGAACGAAGAAGAGTCGTCTCTTTTGATGTTCAAAAGCACCGTACACTCCAGCCAAAACACCTTGCGACCGACATTGCTTCCTTTCTTCACCGAGATGGTGAGCCGGATAGAACATCGAATGCGGCAAAGCAGGTCAACTGTGGCGGAAAGCCCAGTTACACCGTCACTCAATCTTGTTTCGGAGAATACTGCCAGTCCTCGCGAGACCTCCAGCATGCAAATCAGCTTTAGTTTGCGTATCGACCAATCGAAATTGGAGCTCACTTGCAAACCTGACGTTAACGTCGTCGCCGCCCTGCATTGGGACAGCGGCGGGTTTGTCGTCAATGTGTCTCCAGGCGCTCGAAACGTTACATTTACGGGCAGTGTTGGAGGGCTCACAATTGGTCTACGGCATGGGTTCCTGAGCGAAGACTGTGTCAGTCTTGATGCTCGGAATCTCGCGTTCTCTGTCGGCTTCTCCAAACTCGACGTTGAACATGGCCGGTCCATCAGCACTGTCTCCCTCATTCTGGACACTGAGTTTCTTGGCGGCGTACGCTTTTCGCGATTACAGGATGTTCTCTGCTTCAAAGCTGTCTGGCTTGACAAGATCCCGATGTTCAATGGACGCAACCCTGTACCAGACATCAAGGCCCCTTCTAAAGTAGTCACCCCCGATGCGTCTATTATTTTATCTCCTCCGTCTCAACAGGAATACAACACCGTTCTTCTCATCCGCATTCGACAAATCAAACTTGACATAGACCTTGGACAGTCTATCAGTACTATTGTGCTCGATTTGCGGGATTCTGTCCTTCGGACGAAGTTGACGGAGTCGATAAACGAAGTTTCTCTGTCCGTCGGCGATGTGTCTATGACAGCACGTGGAAACATTGGAGGCAAGGTTCACGTCGGTGATTGTGTCTTCCAGACCATTAGGCGTATCGAACAGCCCCACGAAGAAGTTGGTTCTCAGAGTCGAATGTTGGAGTTGAGGATGACGAGCGGTCCATTCATCGTCGCCCTGGAGTCTGAACATCAGAAACTGCTACACTATCGGTAAATTTACTTCATTGTTATTCCTTGCAGTTATTAACGAATTCCAGGGCTGAACCTCTTGCTGTCGAAATTTTCGACGATTGGTCACAAGTCCTCGCCCATCCTCATTCCTCAAGTCGGCCTCTAAGATTATCGTTTACTATTGTTGGTCCCGAGATTGTTGCTGCTGCTACCATCGGCACCATACCCCAGATTCTCTCGTATGTGAACAAGTTCAAGGCCAACTTGGACATGCAGAGAGACGGCGCTAGTCGCGACTCAAAGACTTTCCGTGCTACGCGTACTCCTCATCCTGACAATGCACTGTCCGCTGTTGCTGAAGCTATGATTCACTCAGCACGGAGTCGTATCAAAGAGGTGGCTGAGACCGGTCTGTCTTACATCATTCGGCAGCACATGAGCTTGCACCTCGACCTGCTACGTCTGGTCGTATTTCCTCGAAGCATGGATGATGTCGAGGCAGCCCAATTTGTTGGCCGGAACGTCCGAGCTCGACTGGATCGTCTGATACAGTCAGGCGAACCGTCGACGAGGGACATCTCGTTGTCTTTCACTGGGATGACCATATCTCGTCTCTCTCAACTTGGCCATACAGTGTCCGCGTTGCAGTTTTCGGACAACAATGATTGGCTGAATGTGCTCATGAGGGGCGCATCGGAAGCCACGATCGTTGGTTTGCCGTCGATGAAGATGCACATGGTGAGCGAGGAAACTCAAAAGGACGGGAACACGGTGCTTGAGTACGACTTTGAGAGTTCGTTCTTGCGACTGCAGGGCAAACAGGAGTACGAGGATATCTACATTGCGCTCAACGTTGGTCTTTATTCGTGGCTGGCGGTGCTGCGAAAGACGTTGACGAGGGAGATGGAGCAGGTGAAGGCGGCGTCGGAATGGATGAATACTTTGAGTGCTCCGACGAATATATCGTCACTGCGCCGGAAGGGACCTGATGTAATCGGCACTTTGAGGCTCCCAAGTCAGCACCAGCTACGCGATCGAGTCTCCCAGTGCCATCGGCTACCTCGATTCGTTCTGCTTCCTCTGCAACGCCTACGTTTTCTCTGCCGCCGTTGGGTGACGGAAATCTGCTGTCTGTTCCTACGGAGCGATCCGGAGAAGATGGTGGCGCTGCGCCTTCTTCTTCACGTCCCGGCTCATCTACCTGCCACGGCAACGCCACATTGAAAGCTGAACATGCGACAATTAGGAGAGGCTACACCAAACGTGATGCATCCCTTCTTTATGAAGAAAGCCGGGTTCAGTCTGGAGGATTCTCTGCCGCAGTATGTTAATGAGTATGCAACGACCCCTCTAGAGGAGATCATGGAGATTCTATTAAAGCTGTATAGTCGACAGCTCTTGGATGGACGGACTAGTATATGATTTCAATATTTAACGCGGTATATTATGTAAAGTACACCATAGACATATAATGCTTGAGACGTACTGTGGCGCAAATGGACGTCTTAGGGTTTTTTCGTGGCTTGAGACAATCCGCACAGTGTGTAGTATTAGCGTAACGTACATGATATCCGCCTAGTCCATTAATAAGATCACTTGCCAGAAGTGGCAGAGCCTGTGAAGACACTGAGCAACGCGAAGCACCCATATAGTAAGCCAACTGGGTATGCGACAAGTAGACGCTGGTCCGACATTCTCAACACTGCGACAAATATGCCAGACGCAGAATACGTGCACCAGATGATGGAAAGGAGGGCGAGGATATAACCGAACACGTCACTGCGCGGTGATGAATGAAGTAACGTGTAATTTGTAGAGAGAACGTACTCGAGAGCGATCATGATGCTGACGGCGCCTACGCCGACCATTGGTAGTATACAGTATCCGAGGACTGACGCTGTGCGGTATGCATCGATACCTTTTTCTGACATGAGGTTCAAGAGCGCGTAGATGGAGAAGGAGCCGAATAGGCCAACGCCGTATATATAGCCGAAGTTTGGTTTTCCAGACTGGTAGTTGTCAGAATGAGTGAGACTCATGTATGTGGGCACGTTACCAGAAGCAGGAAGAGAGCAAAGCAAAAGACAAATATGATGGGTCCGGCGAGGTCGGCGTCGTCCATTATGCGCTCGTCGACGGCGCTGAGGGGGTTGAGGACGGTCATGGATTTGGCGCGTATATGCGAGAAATTTATGCCGAGCTCTGGTGAAGGGACGTGTTCAGTGAGGTGTGGTATGGGTGGTGGCGGCGGCGCGCACCTTGGAGCAGCGGCGGCTCGCCCTCGAATCCGCCTGTGCCAAAGGCCGTCCACCACGGGCCCTGGACCTGGATGTTGCCGCCAAAGCCGGGCGCGGGTGCGGGGCCTGGTGCAGCCATGTTGCCGTCGAGACTGGGGCGGGAGCCAGGATAGAAGCCATTGGCGCTGTCCGCGGGCGAGTAGAATTGGAGATTGGCAGGCTGCGGGGCGGAATAGTAGGCGCTTTGGGCGGACGTGCTCTCATAGGACGATTCCTGCCACATCGTTGCAACAATTTGAAGTCCAAAGAGTCAAGTACGTATTAGTCAGCGCGTATTTCTTTCTTCGTCCGACATGGTGAGTAGCCGTGATATTCACCTGCTCCGTCTCTGACAGCCTCGTAGCCTCAGGTAATTGCCATCGAGTTGGATGTATGCTGTGACATTGAGATGCTCTACAGAACGAGTATATTGAGGAACACATCAAACGCAATGGAAGACGTTTAGATTACTTTGAACGCAAGTAAGTATACTCTTTTCACCCGCTTTCGGAATCTGATCCTACTAGGCGCAAAAAAGAGGCTCGCGAAGCACATCGGTCATCTGCCTATGCCCAAAAGGCCTTTGGTATCAAGGGCAAGCTGTTACACGCTAAACGCCATGCCGAAAAAGTTCAACTCAAAAAGACGCTCAGAGCGCACGACGAACGCAACGTCAAGCAGGCCGACTCATCCACCGTACCCGATGGTGCTCTCCCTACATATCTCCTGGATCGCGAGGGCCAAAAGGACGCCAAAGCACTGTCCAGTGCCATCAAACAAAAGCGCAAGGACAAGGCTGCCAAGTATGCCGTGCCTCTGCCCAGGGTGCGCGGCATCGCCGAGGATGAGATGTTCAAGGTGATGAAGACGGGAAAGAGCAAGAGCAAGTCGTGGAAGCGTATGGTCACAAAGGCGACCTTTGTAGGAGAGGGCTTTACGCGGAAGCCGGTCAAGATGGAACGCTTTGTGCGGCCCATGGCGCTGCGGTACAAAAAGGCCAACGTCACACATCGTGCGTATCCCAATGTCTCTTTCAATAGCCCTTGCTGACCATGTTCGTTAGCCGATCTCAAAGCAACCTTCCAACTGCAGATCCTCGGTGTCAAGAAAAATCCCCAATCGCCCATGTATACACAGCTCGGCGTCATGACCAAGGGTACCGTGATTGAAGTCAATGTCTCCGAACTGGGTATGGTCACGACGGGCGGTAAAGTCGTGTTTGGAAAGTACGCCCAGATCACCAACAATCCAGAAAACGACGGGTGCATTAATGCGGTCCTATGTACGTCTTTTGCTTCTGGTATTGTGAACGAAGGCTAACAGGTGTTTAGTGGTATGATTGTATGCCCATGACTATGCAAGATATATGTATTACAGCATTATGAAATTCGCACGACCGTTAGAGCCTTGCGCCCTGGACTGTCGTGCTGGCGCCTCTTCTGCAAAGTGTGGCGTGAGTTTAGACAGCTGAATGTATATTGCTGTCATGTAGTACAACTTTAAGTAAACACGTGACTGTACAGCCTTTGTCATCAGCGGACCCAAACTTGGACACTCGACACACCACGCGCTCGGCGACCATGGAGGGTGCCGACGAAGTAACGACGAGCGGGCGTACGGTTGACATCGAGCTCGGCAGTCAGGAAGTTATCACTGTCGATCTCGACAATCTCGACCCCGACCCAGCGGATATCCTCGACTTGCTCAACGAAGGCCATCCCAAGGTATGGGTATGGACGACACTGGCGGCTGAATATTGGCGGCGAGGGTATCTGGATGCTGCAGAGAAAATTGCAAAAGCAGCGGCAGACAGTGGGCATTCATGGGTTACAGCCTTTCAATCATTGACTATTTGCAGCACAGGAAGCGGACGACAATCTAGTGTCGCTGCCGCCAATTTTGCGTTACTTGCGAATATCCAGGTTGCGCATGCACGGACAAAACCCAAGATTGTGTACAAGGAAGCCACGGAGGACCGTGTGGATGGTAAAAAGACGAAGGATGACTATTACGGCGACGCGGCGCATATGCTTAATCGCAGCGACAAGGCTCTCCAAATGGGTGAAAGCGTGCTGAGCCCTTCTCTGGCGTTTCTTACGCGAGGTGGGTAGCTTGTGACAGTCTTACGAGATGTGTTGACGATGGACAGGCATCCAGCAGCTAGCGACGCGCTCCATGGACGACGCGATGCGTTCATTCGACAACGTTTTAAACGACAAACCCACAAATCTAGTCGCTCTCCTCGGCAAAGGCCGCATTCTGTACGCAAGACGCAACTACTCTCAAGCTCTACAAACCTTCCAGCTAGTTTTACGCATGAATCCAATGTGCCAGCCCGATCCGCGGATAGGTATCGGCTTGTGCTACTGGGCTATGGGAAACAAGTCAAAGGCAAAGGCTGCCTGGGAGAGGAGCATGGAAGTCGTAAGTTACATCGCTTGGTGTTTTGCCCGGTCCTTACTTTTTGTTAGAATCCCAACGAATGGGCCACCCAGCTCTTACTTGGTCTGGAAAGCATCAACAACAGCAAAAACGATGATATCCCTGAACAAGAACGGCTCGGACTATACCAGGCTGGAATAAAGTATGTCGAAGGTGCCTTCAAGCTGTCGGCTGGGAGTAGCGCTGCTGCTGCGAATGCGCTCTGTGAACTCTTCCTACAAAAAGGGAATTTACAGCGGGTACGCGCGATTAACCTTGCTTTCTACAGTCTGCTAAGGTGCACTCTAGGCATTAAAGCTCGCTGAGCGCACCATCCAATTTGCCGACACGTTGACTGTCCTTACTGAAGGATACGTCCGTGCAGCCAGAATAGCGCATATGCAGGGCAACCAGTCTCAGGCCATCAACAACTATAAAACTGCACAGGACGGCCAAAAGAACAATATCCTCGCCAACTTGGGACACGCTCAGATGCAGATTGAAATATGCAAGTCAAATATCATAGCGTACTCGACCGTCTCTTTAACCCGTTCACAGTGGACTATCCGGGTGCCATCCATACGCTCGACAACCTTACCCTTGCCATTAAACCTCAAGAGTCCTTCGAGGCCACCGCCATCCTTGCCTCCCTCCGAGCGCTCCCTCGTCCCGAAATATCATCCAAAGATCAGGCTCAAGAACGTGCAAAGGCCAAGGAACTTTTCGACCGCATTACGCGCCGCATCGAATCTGTCAACGGCACCACACGCTCCAAGATGTCTCGCATGATAAGCGAAGACATGGACATGTACATCGAGATTGCTGGACTATGGCGGAACGAGAATCTGGAGCGGACAGCGTCGGCAGTCGGCGAGGCGCTGAGAATATGTCAGACTGCTGGAACCTCGGATGTCGTGGAGGTGCAGTTGCTGAATAATCTGGGCGCATTGAAGCATTTAACGGACAATTTACCTGCCGCGCGATCGTTGTATGAGAATGCATTGATGAAGGCGGCGGCGTTGGGAAGCGAAGGGGAGGACTTTTCGACAACGATTTTGTACAACCTTGCGAGGGTGTATGAGGATCAGGGAGAGGTGGATTTGGCCAAGGACGCGTATGAAAAGTTGCTTTCGCGGCATCCGGAGTACGTTGATGGTACGCCTTTTTCAAGAGCTTTTTCATACTTGAAGTTAACTTTCTCCAGCTAAAGTGCGACAGGCGCAGATGCTGACAGACCTACGGCGGAACAGCGAGGCACACGATTTGCTGAAACAAGCCCTGGCTGCAAACGGCTCGGACCTCAACGTGCGCGCGTTCTACACGTATTTCCTTATACAGAGTGGACTTTCCAAGCCGGCGAAGGACTTTGTGTTTAGCACACTCAAGGACCACGACAAGCATGATATCTACTCACTTTGTGCGGCCGGATTTATAATGTACACGCAAGCGCGCGAAAGCAGGGACGCGTCGGCCAAGGGTGTCGATGAGCGACGGCGGGGATTCCAACGAAGTACAGAGTTTTTCGAAAAAGCACTGCTGCTTGACCCGACGTGTGCGTATGCGGCGCAGGGATTGGCGATTGTGACTGCAGAGGACCTGCTCACTGCGGATGGGGACGGGCGCCGGAATGCACGTGAAGCGCTGGACGTGTTCGGTAAGGTGCGGGAGAGCTTGGGAGATTGGAGTGTGTATTATAACATGGGGCATTGTTATTATGCTCGGGATGAGTACGATCGGGCCATTGAGAATGTTAGCGGATTTCTCTTTTGTTTTCGTCGTTGTTGTGCTGATTATCGTGTTCAGTATGAAGCAGCGATGCGATTAGATGGCGGGAAAAACTCGTCACTGATCATGTGTCTCTGTCGGTCGTGGTATGCAAAGGCCATGAAGGATCAGTCCTACAAGGCGATGCAGGAGGCGTTGAAGCACGCGCAGAAGGCAATGCACATCTCTCCCGGCGACAAGGTCATTGTCTACAACATTGCAATGATACAGCAAAAATCGGCGGAGATGTTGTTCTCCATCGAACCCGGCAAACGGCGTCTGCATGATCTGCAGCGTGTCATTGACCAGGCTGGGCATGCACAGAAGTACGTCCGTCGTCTGCTGGTATTTGCCAGTGCTGATCGTTACCGCGCAGACTGTTCGCATCGTTGGCTTCGGATAAGGCGATCATGGTGCCGTACAGTCGGGATATCGCTGATCAGCGGCGAAAATATGGAGATAACATGTTGAAAAAGGCGGACGAGCACTTGGCTAAGCAACGAGACCATGAACTGACGAATGAGACGAGGATCAATACGGCGAGGATGCTGAGACAGGCGGAGAGGGAAGAACTGGAGAGGCTCGAGGTGTGTCTTTCGACGTTGTGCATGATTGCGACCTTATTCTGTCTAGGAAGAGAGAAAGAAGGAAGAGGCAGAAGCAGCCAAGCTCCTGGCTGAAGCGCGGCGGATTGCGCGAGAGCAGGCGCAGGAGTGGACAAAGAACAGCCATCTCTATGATAGCGACGATGACAAGGAGAAGAAGACGAAACGGGCGCGCAAGCCCAAGGAGGACAAGCCGGTGGTGAGCGGCGACGAGGGCGTGGAGCCGGAGCCCAAGAAGAAGCGGAGGGGAAAGCTCAAGATCAAACAGCGGGAGAATGAGGAGGACGGGCCGTCGGCGCAGGCGAGCGAGGACGATCAGGTGGAGAAGCCGACGCGGAAGAGGAAGAAGCGGGTGGTAAGGGACGACGAGGATGAGGAGGAGGTGGCGAATCCGAGGAAGAAGCAATTGTGCGTGTAACCTTTGTGTTTGGGGGGTTATGCTAATGGATATTTTACAGTAAGAGTAAGGAGATGCTCTCCGATACGGACGACGAGGACGAGAAGCCCGTGCCGATGGACGAGTCTTGAGTCTGTTTATTGTAACTTGTGCTATCGCTTTGCTTGTGTATCTATTATATCTTTCTAATCTAAGGAGTGTTGTAGGAAGACATACTAGAGAAGCTTAGGATACAGAACGAAAGGAGGCCCCGCAAGAAACAACGACTCGCCGTGAGAGTGGATGCAAATTCACAACCTTTTGTACATGAGGAATTGGGAGCAGAACCGTTGCCTCGTACGCTACTGTCGTCTACAATATGAGGCGCGGGAAAACTAAAGGCATGAGACCCGTGCGATACACGGAGAGACGTGTTTTCGGGGAATGAACAAGTATTCCGGTGGGTCGAGACTCGCATAATTAAATGACTCATAGTACCTTGTTCGTTCCTCGCGAGGTTCAGAGAGCGGACACGTGGCAATCAAGGACGAATACCAAACCTTTGGCACTCTCTGATTTTGAAGTTGAAACTCAAAAGCTGTCATGTACGCTTGAAGAAAGACCAATCCATTCCAGCATAGACCGAGAAAGTTGATGCTACGAAATACAAATGATGCGTTAAATAACAGACAGGAATGATAGCGATAACTGCAATATGAGCGAAGAGGTTTACAGGAGCATATGATACAACAGCCCGGCTACGAGGTACGAGGTATGAGTGGAGGAGGATAGTCGGGGTAAGACCGGTGGGGAGGATGGCTGCCCCATGTGAAGTTGTTGCTTTTGTTGACGTGGCGTGCTTGACGGTCCCAGCCAGGGGGAGGTCTAATCCAAGTCAGTGTCGAATGGGGGGAAACGGTGGAAAGCATACCTCAAGATCTGAGGATCATTGGGAGGAATCGGATGCGCTGGGATGGAACGAGCATCAGATATTGGCGGGTGAAAGTGGCTATGCTGATAAATAGGCTTCATGTCGTCCTCGTCATCCATGTAGTGTGAATGAGGTCTATCGTCTTCCATGTCATAGACGTGTTCACGATGGAGTCCTGGAGGCTCTATAAAGGGTGCTCTTCCTGGATACGCTGGCGAAGAGTGAGGCATCCGCTGGTAGGAAGCTATACGGGGAATTTGAGAACGTGGTCCCCAGACAGGCTGGGGATGTGTCTGTGCTCGGTGACTCTGGGGAATGGCGGGATAACGGGGGTCGACGTGGTACGTTGCACGTTCATCGAAACGATAAAAACTTTGCTCATAAAACGAGGAAGACGAGAGGGGAGTAGCAGAGCCTGGAAGAGAAGCTGACGAAAGCTGAGTGCTGTTGTCGGAAGAGGCGGATCGAGGGGGCGGGGGCGGCTGACGAGTCTCTAATGAATATGTAGAACCAGATCGTATATGATTTGGAGGCCGGAGGATGGGTGGGGGGGATGGAGCGCCATTCCAAACAAGTTCCTGTGAATGTTCCATATCGGTATCAGGAGAACCTGAAGGCTGATTCATGCTGAACGAGGCTTCTGGGACTGGATGCCGAGCTGGAGGTGCTTCATCCTCCGACTCAGGCAGCGCCAATTTGAGCTCGGCCCTGGATCCACGTATTAGTGACTCTCAATTGACTGATAGCAGAACGAAAGCTTACAAGACTGGTTTGACGACCTCATATCGATGCGAAGACCATTCAAGAGCCCTGATGAAGATATTGATATCCTTCAGCAGAGGATCTACCGTACAAGAAATCGGAGGGTCAATATCCATGCCGTTTTCTCGTTCAGTCCTGTCCTTGTGTTTCAGGTCCCAGACGTGGACTAGAAGCATGCTGGCAGATACAATCGAGACCGCATTCAGATTAGGAACATTCCACAGACCCCGCTGTAGCTGTTCCTCTATGATGCGCGCGCTTGATCGGGCAGCATTCGTGCATATGGAAAGCGCCGGGAAAGGGAAGGTAGAGTTGTTCGACATGGGAGCTGGAATGAACGGCCGATAAATGAGCATCTGCGTAAGATAATAAGTTGTATAGAGTGTTGCAGACAGGTTGGAGGATAGATCATCTTGGCCTTGCCCAGACCATTTGACTACAACCAGTTCAACAAAACAAGGAACAGTACGCTGATGAAAACGTACAGGCATCCGGGACAGAGTCGACCCATTCCGTAAGCGCGGCATTGATCTGTGAAACGATCTGCTCAGGTTTGCCGATAGGTCGGCCCATGATGACCTTCGCAGGATTAGTTGCATACTAGAGATGATAAATCAGCTCTTATGCCGCAACGGAAATATGAATGACTTACAACTGTTCTCATGGTAAACGCTACTATCTGAGTAAGCTTCAACCAAAGATTGAAAGCAGTAATGCGCGAAGGAACACCGGGAGGCTGTCTAAACGCCCGACTTGGCTCTTCTGCCTCCCAATATTCGTCGTCGACCTCCAGAGGTAAGTCGATGTCATAACTAACGAAGTCATCAGCAGGGAAGAAAAACAAACTGACTTATGAACGAACTCTTCTTCCCCGACATTGCAAGTGCGTCCGAGTGTTGCGCTTCCAATGCGATCAAACCCAAGCAAGAGCCAGAATGCGCGCTTCCAAAGTTCCTCTACCACGTTGGGCTTGGCATGATATACGGTCCTGCGATGCGCGCCGACATCTTGAGCCTTGCGGATACCAATACTGGTCAAGTGCCACGATAGCGCATGCGAGTTGGTGCCACGAAGGAACATGGCCATCAACTAATCAACAATGAGCAACCGTGGCGAAAGTGCCAAGGATCCAAACACTGACGGAAAATCCCTGAATCTCGAACAATGTAGCAGGATAAATAAGACTTCGACGATGTCGGTGTATACCTGCGTCCCGTCAGAGGTACATCAGCGGAATTCAGAGAAAACACACCAACTGCAACTTCGAAATAATCCCAGCCAGCCCTAGTCCAATCGATATCACCATTTTCCTGCTTCGTAGTGGACTTTGGAAGAACTCGAAGATCATCGCACCAACGACTCGCCACAGAGAACAATGTCATTACGAGGCAAGCAAACCATGCATTGCGTTCATGCAGAGATTGCTGCCACTGACGTTCAAAAGTCGGACGATGAAGGAGAGGAAACTGGGAATTGACGTGTTGAAAGTAGAGCCTAATCAGCGTGTCACAAAGGTCTGGCGGCGGAAATCGACTCAGGACTTGGGGAAGAATTTCGGGGGATGACATGTGAAGACCCTCGTATTGTAGCTCCCACTATAGGCAAATGAGTTTACGAGGTCAATGACGGTACCGAATAACGCACCTTGGGTGCCTGCCAGCATTCTGGTCTCCTAAGAGAATGAGGGCCCAAGCTCGGTGCCGGCGAGTTTCCATCATTGCTGCCATTGTCCAGGGTATGTAGATGTTTGTACTTCCGCGCAACATCCAGCAGTCCCAAACTACAACTCGCTCCATGGAAACGATTATGGTTGCTTTCTTCGGCAGGGTTGGCGTCTGTTGTTCGAAGACTCAGAAGCGTCTTGCCTTCAAAGTCTTCGACCAGTACATCCACATCAGAACCAGGGTCTGGACATATAGGCTCAAGGTCGTCTCCAGAGGATTGGCGAGTTTTTCCTTGAGCTCGTCGAGACTTGGATACAGGAGGACTAAGCATCAGATGACTCGAGAACCCGAGAGGTACGGAAGGAGAGAATAATGGCTCTGTTCTTCTTGCCAGAGGAGTGGATTTGACTTGACTGTCATCACGCTTAGCGCCACCGCCGCAACTGGATGAAGGACCTGGAGTCGACGAATCTGCCTTCCAGCACCCAATTACCACTGCAGGTCCCAATTCGTCGGAAAAGTCGGTGTCCGGCCAGCGCTAGATAAGGAGGAAATAGGTTGGATGAGTAAACAGGACGCGTTGGTTGAACGCGACGCAAACATACTCTCTTCAAGAGTTCCTCCATCTTTTCCAAACGATCTTCCAGTCCTGTAACATATCTAAAGAAAGCATTAATGAGTTATACTCTGTGACACACAGAGATACATACGCCTTTGGTGGACCCCTAGGTTTTGATGTCTCACTGACAAACGTTGAGCAAAGAGAAATACTAGGTAGACTGGACGTACACGTAGGTACAAGACTTCCGACTCTGGAGACAATTGGTGCAGACGTTATCGCGCATTTTCGGACCATCGCATTTGGTCTTCCGGCGGCGACATGCGTCACAGGCCCGGTCCATCTTTCGTTTTTGACTCTTGTTGCTGAGGTTGTAGTGGGAATCATCGGAGTCTGTGGGCCGGGGAGATGGAGATGGCACGGCCATATCAAGAGCAAGAGAAGAAGGACCGGTTAGGAAAGAATTATGCATCAAGTCAGCCAAGCGATGGAGAAGGTGCAGAGGCGCGCGGCGGCACTGCAAAACAGCAAAAGGCGAGCCAGGATAAATAGAGAAAGGAGAAAGGAAAGGAGATTGGTGGTCGCGGGGAAAGAAGACAACGCGGGGGTGTCAAGGGAGGACGAGAGTCTCTTCAATCGGCTGCGCCAGGCACGCTACTACCTGTTCGAAGTGATCTGAGGGGATATCCACGTGCAGATTGAGATTCCCGATCGCCAAACGCAAACATAGTTACCTGATTGGAAACAAGTTCCCACAAGGCCTCCTCTGCTCACCTCAGGGTGTCAGGATGCTTGCATAATTTACCGTCGGCCGTAAGAACTGCGCTTACAGATCCATCTGATCTGGAACATTCAAAACTAGGCAAGTTACTCACCCGAGACAGTCAAAACTCAGAAGTCTAGACTAGCAAAAAAAAATGCCTGAGCTGACTCTATCATCTTTTCCGCTGAATTGTCCCCCGAATATGCACCCAGCCTAACGTTCTTAACCTCCTACCGAACGACGTGGGACGTCTGTTAATGCAAATCCGCCACCGCCAAGCATTGCGTTCTACCGGATCAACTTGAGCCTTCGAACGCGTACTACACTGTCGTTCGTCCACCAAAACTCAGTCTAGAAACGCTATGGAAATGAATTTGCCTCCCGAGTATCCATGGCATGGAGTGTGGACTATACCCAACATACAGCACCCAGTACAAGTACCGCGTCTCACCAAAGAGTACGGAGACACGACGGAAATCAGGGGCTCGATTTTCATGTACTCTTCGAGTCTGGAATGCTGAGAACCTCTTTTCCAGGGTAAACCACGAACTCGAGAACAACTTGTAACCATCGCGTAGCAACTCGTAGTACCAGGTCGGCTTCGAGTTTCCAGGAGATACCGACAAATGAAATTCATTGCACCGAAGCCCAGGAACAGTCATTCCCGACTTCGTCATTCCATTACGATTCACGTGGCGGTTCCGTGGCGGGTGTTATCCCGCCGCCAAATGAATTATGAATATCACGCCACACAAGCACCTTCCTAGCCACTTCAGTGAATCGATCGGATCGTTTCCGTTCGCCTCAAAGAACCGTTGCGGGGCGACTGACTTTATACCGCTGCCTTCTTCGGGGGTGTGCCTTTCCTCACCGTCCTGGACAAAAGCACAGAGCCAGAACGCGTGTTTATATCTACCTCTGTGACATGTACATTATTTTCCACAACCGGGACAACAATGCACCACATCGTGCAGAAAGACATCACAGTCGGAACAAAAGTCGTTCTGACATTCTGGACATTGATAACGGCCCACTGGACTCATACCATCCGCTGTGGATTGTTGGACAGTAGCCGAGAATGGTCGTGCACAGGCGTGACAGACTGCCGCCGGTCGTTCTGGTATTTCTCTCCTGTATACACATAAGCCGAAAGGATAGACTGACAACGTAGAACACTCACAAAGGCTCAAATGGCTTGACGGGAAACAGATGGTGATAACTACGGGCCAGATGAGGAGAGCTAACAATCATCAACCCGCAGACATCACAGTCTGTAGGTACACTGCAGACTTTCGAGAGACAACGCGGACATATGAAGCCCTCGCTTTTCAGTTCGGCATGGCAAACACATAGACTCGGCGGGGAAGCATCTGGTAGTCGCGTCGGAAACCCCATCATCATCAAGTCGGCCGCAGGATTCGTAGCGCCTGCACCTGCGCCAGCAGCACGCGTCGAGGCGCGCTGCGCTGGAGGAGGAACCAGCTCAAACAACAGATCTTTGTAATGCCCCTCATTCATGGCAACACCAAACTGACCTGTGAACATCAGCACTGTAGCAGTCTGCTTGGAGTAACGGGTATTACCTCCCGATTTGTCGCATAGGTCACGACATATCTTCATTTCTGCAGCTAGTGCTACAACAGAGATTCGTATTTTGTTCTTGACGCAAGCGTCGAGCGTGTCGTGGATGTTTCCAGGATCGCAAGTCGTTAGTGAACCGAATATTATGAGTAGTTCTCTTGAAGAATGTGTCGGCAGATGGCTGTAAACTCAGTCGATTGTGTTGAAGTTGAACTGTATGAAAACACACCTCATACTGTTTCGCGCCATCTCGATCGCGTTCTGCAAGCTCGGGTCTCCCGTTGGTAAGAGCTTGTGTCGGTCCGAGATGGACTTGAGTACCTCCTGCGGGTTGCCTGTGTAAAAGTCATTGTCACCGCGCATTTCTAGCAACACCAGCCGGAATTACCAGACATTTCACATATTCGCTCCCCAATTCCCGCCCGCATGCCAACGATACCAATCTGGCCCAAAGGATTTTGGTCGAACCATTCCAAAATGAATTCACGGGAATATTGTAGTGTTAACGCGAACCGCGTAGGGCGCATATCTCTGTCTAGCATAGAACTGGAAAGATCGAGTATGAGAACAAGATGTCGGATAATAGACCGTCTTATTGCAGCTCCAGGACCTTGCTGTCTAGACGCTACATGAGTATTGGCCCTCAGTGTTGTGATGTGATGAGAGCACACCTTCGACGCCTCCCTCGTGTCATCCAATCGTCTACAGCACTCTGTAGACTACCGGCCTCATCTTCTTGCACGGTATCCCATGAGCGTGTGTACGAAGCCTCCCAAGTATATGCTTGCTAATTGGCATCAGAGTCGGTACATTGACTTGACTGTGGCACCCATACAACATCCTTGGGCTTTCCTTTCCCTTTGTCCGCGCGGTGTTTGTCGGTGGCTTTAGCTTTTCCTTTGCCTTTTGAGGGCGCGTTATGACCGCCGTCCAATATTGAGATGTCAGAGTCAGAATCCACTTCCATAAAATCGTTGTCGCGAGCCATGGTGGATGTAAAAGGCAAGTGCCGAATTAACCGATCACGGATTTTGGCGGTCGAAAATCGTCGAGAATTGGACTTGAATTGGACGTTGATAGTGACTGTCAGTTCGTTGTGGTGCATTACGATGTGAAGATGTTGGTATAGTACAGTAGTGAATGTGTCATTAGATACTTCTCTTGGATATATGATAGCTCCCACTTCATCTAGCACTCCCTGACGTCCAGTCTCCGAACTCATCGTCTCTGAAGGGATCCTGGACAGTGCTGTTTGATGAACTGCGACGACGAGCAACAAGAGAGGCGCGATGATCCTGATCTTCCCTGTCCTCATCCAAGGTGTCGACATTCTTCATCAAGCCAGCTCCTTCCTCACCAGGCATTTCCGGTTTAGTCAACGTCGTTTTACTACCGCCGTCAACTCTGCGTTGATTCAAAGGGTGCTGATGATGGTCTATATCCTCATCCTCGCTAGCCTCTTCGTCATCACTCGCGTCGCCAACAGCCCATAACACTGCTTCTTCGTCATTATGCGCAGATGAGTCGAGGTCATCGTCGTCATGAAGGTCTGCCTTGGAGGATGTGGCCGTCTTTGGCTTCTTGCCACGAGGTCGTGCCAGAGCAATTGGAACAGACGCCGCCGATTTTGCCCCAGGCTCAGGCTTTTTGTGTGTCAACAAGACCACGCCTGATATCAGGATAGAGATTGAGACGAAGATGAGGAATAAGGTCCACGTTTGATAGGAATCCACTTCATTATTGAAGATCTGTGCCAAGTGTATTAGCATGCTGTCAATTCTAATCTAAATATCTCCTACCAATGAATCCAAGAAGCTACAAATTGAATGAATTAGATATGTTGAATATGTGTCAAGGATAGATCTCACCCCGTTGCGGTGTACACTCCGTAGAAGACGGGAACAACCAGAGTAGAGTCGTAAACCTTGAGTCCTCTATTTAGGCAAATTATTTGGAGGACAGCGGTGACTGCCAATAGAATGATTGTGAAGATTGGCGCGGTGTGACCAAACTGATTTCCTGTATTCTCATGCGACAAGGACCCGGAGATCAACTTGACAGTCGCTTTGGCAAACACCAATGTTCCCCCGGCCAATCCTCCACCGCAACAAGCCCAACCAATGCCGAGAGTCCAGGCAATAGTCTTGTCATCTTTTGGAGATGTCCATATCTCCAGCAGATCTGTAACGCGGCGCGTAATGAAGCCCCAGAATTGAGCAATACGACCCGTGATACCACTGCCCTGTTTCCTCGATGTAGAACCTGCACCAGCAAAGGGTACTGCTGTGATATCAGCTCTAGCAGCTAGGAGGTCATCAAGAGCCGAGGTGAAGAACAGAAGAAGAAGCAAAGCGAACGCCATGACGAAGAAGAAACCTAGCCAGCCACCACGCCGCCACAGTTCGGTCAAATGACGGACATCAGTTTCAGTGGCAAGACCGCTATTGATGGACCCAAATGCAACGATTCCAACGACGCCAAGGACAACGACAATGGTTCCCTAGAAACAAAATTGTTAGAACCTAACCGCGTGTGATCAAGATCCCACTAGACGTACGTAGATATCTGAGCTGGTAACAGGCGTGCCGACAAGAAACCGAGCAAAGAGGAAGTTGAAGACGAGTGAAGTAGAGCCCAAGGGAGCGACATATTCTGACAATCAAGAAACAATTCAGTATGCCACGCGGAAAGAGCGTCAAGTCGCGCACCGGCTCGCATATACTCCAAAGCCAAAGTACTGCCAATTAACTGGGAGAGTCTGCATAACATGAAGTGAATGGTGGACCGAGGAGAGTTGCATCGTACATGTATAACAGCATTCCAAGTAGCCATAACGGGCGCATCCAGTCCTTGCGTCGTGAGGCCTTGGGGATGGCCTGTGTTCGTACCTACGAATCATTGCGGTTGGTAAAGCTCTGAAGGGTCGGCAAGGAGGATTTACATGGTCCAATTTGGTCAAGTTAAGACCTGCAGCATTGAGGATGGACGCGAGAAGGATGATCGCGAGTCCAATAATAAAAGCTACAACGGGGCTGGCATGGTGAGCGGGAACGGGGTCGGGTGGTGGGTCTGAGGCGCCTGCGTCGGCCATCCAATTTTCCTGAAGTTAAAGCGAAAGTCAAGGAAAAGTATGACGATGGCGGCGAGAACGAAGAGAGTATGGCGGCCAAGGACGTGTAGCAGTCGAAGTCATGTTTTGTTTGCGGTGATGACCATGATGTTTGCCTACGGCTTCTTGACACAACTCGGCTTACTCTCGCGGCTTTCTGCGGGTTCCTCACCAACCACCAAATGGTCATGCCAATCGTCGGTGGCTGCAAGGACAAAACGAGGGCTAATCACCTCCAGATCACATCACTAACAAGTTGACTTCTTTCAGATCATGATCAGTCAAGACGGCTCTGGAGACGACGAAATTTGACCTCAAGTACTACGCAAAGTGCCTTCAGTGACGCTATGCTCAGCTTGGGCCAAATGGGATATCCACTGTACTTTTATATCTACAGAATACAACTTGGAATTGTCCTCCGACGTGATGTACAGGGATGCCAACTTGATTTGCAGATTTTCATAGACAAGGTATAGTTATTCTCTCGTCTTGTGAGACCGTGCACTCAAGGAAAAGTCGGACGCAGCACATCATAGCGAAGCGGACCAAAAGCGGACGCATATAAATTTGCGACGACTCCGCTCGAAGTAATTGGCCGTCCGATGTCGCGATATAGGACCGTCCCTTGAAAATTTCCCTGGATGTGTTACGCCTCTATATGACCTCTCTCTACCCGCGCCCATTCAAGATTTACGCAAGATTTACGCGAACCATATGCTTTCAATATACCGGATCTTAACCAGGGCTATTACGGAATTCTCTTCAAGGACATTCGTGTGACAGAGTTGAACGATATTTCCAACTGAAAGCCGGGAGGATCTTGACGCCAATAACATAAGGGGTTCAAATGTTGTGAGTGTGGTAACGCGAATCTCACCGTTTTGGTCAGTATGTCTTATTAATTAATTCTATCGTGGAGATTTCTCTTCCTTGAAGTGTATACGAAGAAGGAGCTGACATGGCTCTCTAGGCACCACCAAAAGGTTATCTAGTTCGCGTTCCCTTTATGTTACAAGTCTTATATCCTGTTACATCCGACACGTCATACCCCACGCAAAGATTCGTTCGAACAAACGATCAGTTGCCGTGGACTTATCTGAACCGCTGAACCGAACCATTTCTCGATCTTCTCCGGATCTCATCCGAACATTGGTGTATAAAGGAGCGATGAAAACCACTCTGTATAGTTCACTCTTCTCCACTGTTATCATTTCTCATGCCTGCTGAAGTATTCAACGTCAACGACGCGACATCCACTCGGGACTCCGGCTTAGGAGCTCGGCGCACTGCGACCCTCTTGAACAGATTCATTGACAGTCATCGCGAACTCAAGAGTTACAAGTGGGTCCTCATCTCCAACGATTCCACCAATGCTCAACCTCATCATGTAGGAATGGTCGCCCAGTTAATGTCGATGGCCACAATTTATCATTAGCTGCGGTCACGGCTGCTGCTCGATATAACGCGTCGATTCGCCTCGACGAGAGCGCCACCGTCAAGGAAGGCGTAGAGAAAAGTCGCGCTGTCATTGCTGAGAAAGTTGAACAAGGCACAAGTGTATATGGTGTTTCAACTGGCTTTGGTGGGAGTGGTTAGCTCTTCCTTCAATACCATGTCTTCCTTGTTCTCACAATTTCGTCAGCGGACACTCGTACTGACAAGCCACTGATGCTTGGTCAGGCTCTTCTTCAACACCAGCACGTCGGTGTCTTGCCTAGCTCAAGCAGGAAACTTGATGTTCTCCCGTTGATGGATCCTATGGCAGCTACCAGCATGCCCGAATCTTGGGTTCGGTACGCCATTTTTCTCGTCACCACCTGTACGTGCTCTCATTCAATAGAGGTGCAATGTTAGTACGCATGAACTCCTTAATTCGTGGTCACTCTGGCGTTAGGTAAGGCCTCTAGTACAGAATCACGCGTCCTTGGCTCACGTCTTCCAGGTGGGAACTTATCGAAAAGATAAATGATCTCTTACGTGCCAATATCACGCCTGTCGTTCCTCTACGCTCAAGCATTTCCGCTTCCGGAGGTTCGTGTCTCTTGTTCGCGTGACCTTCCTGTATTTATTCATCCTATTCCAGATTTGTCCCCCCTCTCTTATGTCGCTGGAACTCTGAGTGCGTAGTGGTCTTGTCTTCTCCGCAGTCTCTTTATTGACTTTCGCAGCCGCAAACCCTTCTATTCGTGTCTTCGATGGACCTTCATCTTTCGGATCTCGAACAATGGTGTCCTCCAAGGACGCGTTAGCGGCTCACAATATTAGACCAATCACGCTCGCATCCAAAGAGGGACTGGGTATATTGAACGGAACTGCATTCTCAGCATCAGTTGCCTCTTTGGCACTCAATGAGGCTGTTCATCTTGCATTGCTCGCTCAGGTCTGCACCGCTCTCGGCACAGAGGCGCTCAGTGGCACAATTGGCTCGTATGCGCCCTTTATCCACGCTACGGCTCGTCCGCATCCAGGACAGGTTAGAGCGTATGCTTAGCATGTTTTATGTTTCAGACGTTCATCTTATGTTAG
The DNA here is from genome assembly GCA_015501055.1 of Mucidula mucida. Classification (NCBI taxonomy): domain Eukaryota; kingdom Fungi; phylum Basidiomycota; class Agaricomycetes; order Agaricales; family Physalacriaceae; genus Mucidula; species Mucidula mucida. The sequence goes on from JADNYV010000046.1 coordinate 207,285, forward strand.
GTTGAAGCCGCTAGCAATTTGTGGAACCTTTTACAGGGCACGAAGCTTGCGGAAACGCATGAAGAAGAGGTTTCCATCATGCAGGACAAGTACTCTTTGCGTCAGGATCGATACCCATTACGAACTTCACCCCAGTTCCTTGGCCCACAAATCGAGGACATTCTCTCCGCACTTTCGTCTGTAACTCAAGAGTGCAACTCTAGTAAGGCGGACCCTAAATCACTGTTCCTTTCTCGTCTAACCTTCATCTTAGCCACAGATAACCCACTGATTGATGGGGAAACCGGTGAAGTCCATCATGGTGGCAATTTCCAGGCAATGGCGATCTCAAACGCTATGGAGAAAACACGCTTATCTGTTCATCATATCGGCAAGCTTCTGTTCTCTCAGAGCACTGAACTCGTCAATCCTGCTATGAACCACGGTCTTTCGCCGTCCTTGGCTGCTTCTGATCCGTCTTTGAACTATCACGGTAAAGGTGTGGATATCGCCACAGCGGCGTATGTCTCTGAGCTCGGATACCTGGCTAACCCTGTAACGACACACATTCAGTCTGCGGAGATGCATAATCAAGCTATCAAGTGAGTTTACTCGACATGAAGTATCGATATCGCTCTAACTACGTATACAACAACAGCTCGTTAGCTTTAATTTCGGCTCGTGCCACGGTTACCTCCCTCGATGTTCTCAGCATGCTCATGTCCTCATATCTTTATCTTCTCTGTCAAGGTGCGCTTTCTGTCTCCATTCCGACGCCTTTCTAAGATCAAAATTGTAGCGGTGGATCTTCGGGCTCTCCGACGCGAATTCGACTCTGGCCTTCGTGACATACTTGCTGACGAATTGTCCAAACTCTTTTCGACACATCTCTCATCAGAGGAGGTTGACTTGCTTCACTCGTCGTTGGTCGCAACGGGACAGCGAACTTTGGATAGGACGAGCACGATGGACGCGGTGGATCAAATGAAGGAGTTGACTGCCTCTTTTACTCCAATACTCGTCGAGGCGTTTACCTGCACTAGGGTGATCAATGATGCTCTTAGTGCCATTCCTCGCTTCCGCCAGAATGTCGCCGCGCGCGCGAATTCACTGCTTGACGGTCTTCGTAAGAGTTATCTGTCAGGGGAACGCGGAGCTGCCCCAGCGAGTTCTCTACTTGGGAAGACGCGTGCTGTCTACGAATACATCCGAATCTCGCTTGGTGTACGCATGCACGGAGCCGAAAACTATAGGCGTTTCCCGAACGGCTTGGGTGTGGATGACCAAACTATCGGCCAGAATATCTCCATAATTTATGAGGTAAGTTTCGTCGTGGTGATAGAGGCTGGTTACTCATTGCGATCTAGGCTATACGCGATGGTCAATTTCAGGACGTGGTCGCGGATCTTTTCGAGGCTATGCCTCGTAGCAAACTTTGATGAATATAGAATATATCCCGCACTGCATCTTTGTATTACAAGTTCAATGAAATGATTGGAAGCAAACTAAACACTGATTTCGAAATGTGCAATCCAAAATATCAGGATTTCCGGAAGATGACAGGCAAGTACCGAAAAGATTGGGCACGGCTAGAATTCCGACAGCGGTTGCGGCTTTAGTGTGGTTTTGGTTGGTAGGGATGCAGGAGAAGGTCAGAAATTTATCCGGCATAAGTGTTGTTATTGCGACGACATTCCAGTTCGCCACAAAGGAAGCTGAGCACTGCAGACCTTGGTCGTGGCGGTCCTGTAATGAGCGTCATATGTCCACAGAGACTGACGTGGTCAATCTTGGACCTGGAGAGGGTCCTCCGCCTTGCCTCTGGTATCTCTGGTGACTCGGTTGTGTCGGTCGGGTGAGAATGACCCTATCGGGATGCGCACAATAGAGTTGATGGTGATCACGGGACCGGATGCTGTCCATTGTCTTCGGTTTGGCCATCATGATGAGCGCTGTACACCGTTTCACCACCTCCCTTGTCCTGTCCCCGTACTTTCTCTTCTGAATAAAATCATGGTCTTCAGCTTTCGCGAGCTCTTCTTTGGGGGTCGCACTTTCTGCTGCTGCCTGCCCGTCCGGAGCGGGGTAATCATAATGACTTCGCTTGGCATGTTGTTGTCTGGGATTCTGTCTATTGTGCTGTGGTATGAGGTAGCTAGTGAGTGCCCGCTAGCATTTACTATCCAACGAGCCTCTGACGCGTAACCTAGGCACCCCAGACATGTCGCCCGGAGAGCGAGCCGCATTCGTGGTGTCTGGTTTATTAGAGACATTCTTGCTAATAGCCTCTATCCTCGGGTACGTTGACGCGCTTATGCTTCAACCAAATTAACAAGTACCACAGCTTCATTGGTGCTGTAGTGCGGAAGCAAGTCTTCGTGCAGATCTACACTTATTTCATCTATGTTCACTTTGTCTTCAACGTCGCGATCGCTGGATATTTGCTGTGGCAGGTCACCCATCTCACCTCAGAGGCCGCGGATAAGGCATGCCAGGACACCATATCCAATGCCCAGGCGCAAGACCAATGCATCGGTTTCCTCAAAATTGCACGAGGCGTCTACTATGTCATTGCTACTCTTGTTCTTCTCATCGAATTGTGTACGTCCCCTCCTCTCCCTATACTGGCTTACTCCCTGCTTATGAGCATCCAGACGGCGCTGTCGTAACCACCCGTTACCTCAACCAACTCAAGTCCGAGAAACGCATGGCTAAAGCAGGCTTGGTCGCAGGCCCAGAGGGATACAAGATGGTCCCCAATGCGAAATACATGCGTTTATCTGGCCATCACAGTCACAACTTCTCCTTGTCCACGCCAACAAGCACTACGCTCGTGGGAGAGTCGCCATACTCTCAGCCGCGCGCTTTTACCCCGACTGGATCATCTTACGTTCGTTCGGGGCACACTTCTTACGCTGCCTCAGTGAAAAGCTTCAACCCCTACGAGGAGTTGCAGGACGAACAGCCGCTAGCAGGCTCGTCCTCGATGCCTGTCCCGTATGAATCAATAGAAGCTGGATATGGAGGTATGGCGGACAGCACGTTTACTTAACGCTGATTAATTAATTGCCGTTTCTCAAGGTGGATCATGGACACATTCCGACATCAGCGCACAAGAGAAGGCTAGACTTCGAGAATCAATTGCGGAAGAGGATGATGATGATGATAACTATCGCCCTTCGAGTCTCTATCACGATCCATTCGCAGACGTAAAGGCGTCTGTGGTTCCTCCGGCACCAGCTGGGAAATCAGAGGACGACTTGCCCCGATACACACCATCTGAGGCTGCGGACATTCGCCGACATCATGACGCATAAGACGCATTTCCAAAGCTGCATGCCTGTTGTAAATGTAAAGTACCCATATTTAGTATCAAGAGGCATTGAATGACTACACAGAACGTTTATGAGCGCGTTTAGTGAGATATAAATGAGGGGGTCTCTGATCCACTGCAAGACGAGGTACTTGTTGCGTTCTTGTGGTGTGTCCGCTGTCCTGAAAAGTAGCAGCCCTGTGTTTTGGTGTACAAAGGTCCTACACCCAAGCCTTTCGTGATGGAGACGCTAACAATCGATTTCCGCGTTACGGTTGAAAGAAAAAGTGTTGGGTATCAACTCAAGAAGGTTTACCGGCTGTTGTGGAAAGCCAGTCTACAGCGGTCCTAAATCCGTTAGGTTTGCGAAAAGCATAGCTTACATGAAAAAAAATAACAATATACAGTGTACCCCCAAACTACCGCAATGTCATGCATTAACAGGATGGAACTTGACTCTAACCTCGGCCACCTCTTTTCTTGCTGCCATCAGGGTGTGACATATCTTGTCTTCGACTGATGCGGTTTCCGTTACGGTGAGGGTACTGGGAACATCAGCCACCAAGTCGACGTAGATTAAGGATCCAGCATGACGAGCACGAAAATTACGGATTGCAAGGACCGGTGCAGTCGCGGAAGGATCCACAACACGATCTAGTGTACGCTTCAATGACTGTCGCGTCTTTGAGGAAACACTGGCATCTGTAAGATCGGCCCAGGATCCCACCAGGAACCCTACACCCTGCCGAAGGATGACGATGGAGACCAAGAGACCTAGAAAGTGTGAGAACGCGGTCCCGGAAAATGAAGAGGAGATACTCACCTCCGATAGGATCCAAAGGAAGGGACGGGAACCACCACGTTCCGAGAATGGCGCAGAGGGCGACCACGCTGGAGTAGGCATCGCTGCGATGGTGATACGCATTCGCGAGGAGGACAGAGCTGCGTTCCTCGTCCGCCACCTTTTTAGTGAGTCTGAACATGGACTCTTTCACGGCGACGCTCAGTAGGGCGAACCACGCCGCGTTGGGATCGACGGAGTGAACATGACCGTGGTGGTGCTGCGATATCACTTCTGGGAGAGGAGCCATAGTCGTGACGTTGTTCAATACTTCCTGAAGAGGCCCAGTAGGGAGTGTAGACGCTGTTTCAGCGAGCGCGGTGATGAGGAGGTGGTACGAATGAAATCCAATGCCTAACGCGCCACCAACGAGAAGGAGTGAGATGGTCGTCGTGCCCAGCGTCTCGAACTTTGCAAACCCATAAGGATAGCGTTCTGAAGGCTGTCTCCGCGATAATTTCCAGCAAAAGAGCGTCACGAAATCGCCAAGCAAGTCTATTGGACACATTTAGCACAACAATAACGGGCGCAATGCGATTGGACGGACCGCTCATAGAGTGTCCGGCATCAGCCAAGAGGGATGCGGAGTGCAGAAACCAGCCGGCAAGGCCTTTGATGATGGTAAGGGAGACATTGGAAGCTAAGCCGAGGAGTGTTATTTGACTGCCTCGGTCGCCTGGCTCGTAATGAGCGCATTTCTCAATTGTATCGGGCAGGATAGACGCACCTTTGCCCTGGAGAGCAGCTACTATCTCGGCGCCATGGTTGTGGTCGTCGTCGTGCGAATGCGAATGAGAGAACAATGAATGAGAATGAGAGTGAGAGTGGTCATGCTCATGCTCATCGTGCACATGGTTTCCGTTGACGCTGGACGCGGGCTTGTGCTCGGCGTCGTTACTATGGCCGGGCTTTGTCGAGTGTGAGCGCCGCTGGCTCATTCTGTGCGAGAAAAGCGGTTGCACAGGAGGTTTATCCGGAACAAAGCTGTATATATGCCGTGAACGCGACACGTAGGCGTTTCGCAGGATGAACCCTGGGATAACTCGCAATGGAGGATTGGAGAGGAAAAGTTTGTGAATTCCGGGGTTTGAGGAAGGGTGGAAACGAAACAAGCAGACAGAGGCCATCAGGCAGGTGATGGATGCTGCGCTGTGCCCTCGCGACAGATCCGCAATACTCGACGGGATTAAATCAACTCAACCTTCGCGCGTCGTCGCGGCTCGTAACTGCAGGTCTGTCATACGTTCCTCCGTGCGCAACGTGGGGTTACAGTGAAGAATGACTCCATTCGTAAATGATTTCCCAATCCTTTCGGTTCAACATGTACACCGGATTACTACTGCAACCCTCGCAGGTCATCTGACCCAACCAAGATGTGCTCAAAAAGTATGATTCAAGTACCACCGTAATCACATCGGTACTGATATACTGGCTTCTCGGAATCACGCACTGAGGGTATACTTCCACATATACCGAAGTCCTCTAATCACACTTGCCAACCATACGCGCCGACACATCCATCGGAGAATCCTTGTAGCCCGTGGAACCGGTGGCTCCCGTAGGTGCCCCCACTGGCGAACAAACTGGTCTGGTAAATCCGCCCACCGGTCATAAGTTTCATACCAGGCGTACACATCATCCTCGTCGAGGTATGTCACAGGCGGTGGCGGCGGGCACCCTTCAAGATCAGCTGTGGGAAGCAGCTGCTCGAAAAAGTCAAGTGCCTGCGCGGCGGTGAGGCGGGAAGACACATCTCGTCTAACCATGCCATCCAGAAGTGGCGCTAACATTGGAATGAAAGGCGTCAGATGCTTTTTGAGTATGAGTAAAAGTGGACATAACCTGATAGTGAAACAACACACCTGGAATTCAACACAGAGAATCCGTCCGACGCTGCCCACATCGTACGCAAAGGGATTGTACTCGTATTCCCCTTGTGCAACGTCAGGCGGTCTTTCCCACGTACCAAAATATGCTGCTCTCCAGTGAAGTTTCACTGATTCCAGCGGAGTCATCTTAGGTAACAAGACAGAGTATCCAAAATCGAACCAAGCATAATCAATAGTGCGCGATTTCTGCATCTCATTCCGAACAGATGATTGTGCAGGAAGTCGGTGATCATTTGGGACATGATTGACAAGGAGATTGTTCCATTGAAGATCCTGAGATTGGGTCAGGGCTCAAAATTACTTCCCAAAGGATGGAGAAGATCGTACGCGGTGAACAACACGCTCCTCGTGCAAGAAGGCAACACCACGCAGGATGGTATGTATGAACGTTATCACGTTATCAAACGAAGGGAACCAAGCATCGAACGGTTCCTTTCCCCATCTACACGTTCAAGTTCGAGTTTGTGACAGGACAGGGCGAAGACAACGAACCTCGGCATGACTGCAAGCCAGTGCCCGCCAAAAGGAATCAAATCAAGTATAGGGACTATTCCAGGGATACGCTTCATTGGATAGGACGCTTGCTTGTCCAGGATAATTTTGAAAACCCGGTGCTCCGGACCATTATTTCTGAGTAGCTTGAGAACGACGGGGCGATGTTCGCTGTCTTGGGCATACATTATTCGTCCCTAAGCCCGGCATCAGTCGCACGTAAAGCAGTACTTTTGCGAATGATACCGTTGCGCTCTTGTGAAATGGCTCCTCGTTGGCGGTTAAATGGTCGTGAATGGCATACGGAGATACCATTGTATTTGGCAGAGTAAAGGGCGGGACGCAGCGCAATGAAGATGGGGAAGCGTCCGAAAATTCAAAGAGCGTGTATCCTAGCTTGACTAGACACGGACGAGCGTTTTCCCAGAAGGCGCGACTCTGATATCCAGTTATCGCAAAAATGTCATCGTCAATCTAGCATCTACATGCTTAGCTTGGTCAAACCATAAAGGTTTAACACATACCTTGAGAGCCTCTTCAGACATATCGAAATGGAGGGACTCGAGTGCGATCGTCGTGGGTTGAAGACTTGAAGTCATCAAGACCTTTGATCGGATCATGCCGAACATACATTCGGAACCAGCCGCCGAACTTGAACCAAACTGAAGAGTCGGGTACTACGATATAACAGCACGTAAACTACTGAATAAGTTGAAAACTATCGTGGGTGAGAGCATGAAGTCCTTTCCTCATAAACTCCCTATCCTCTTCCTCAACATACGACCTATAACGATAAAATCGACCTGTACTCCCACTCAAAATGTTTCCCTAGTAAGATAGACCATGTCAGGGTAACCGAATCCAGAATGGAAATGAAGAGACTTCACCGTATCAGAAACAGGACCATCACTGACTACTTCTACCATGCGCGAGGCTGGAATGGTCACAGTCCTGAACTGTGTTCGAGCCTCATTCGCAAAACGATACTGAACGGCTTGCTTCGTCTTGGCAGTAGCACCTTGCTTAGAAATAAGTCAGCGTTTTGGATGAACTCATGTAACAAGTGGCAACAAACACGGAGCGGAGTCGACGGCAACACGGAGCCACCGGGCGTTAAGAGCTGCGCATGAGAAATAGGCACCTCAGCGGGTTCCAGCCAGGCTGGGACTTTGACTTTAATCGGTTGATAAAAACGGTAACAGAATGATCCTGGTAGCATAACGGTCGCTCCCTAAATACGTCGTGAGTGGCGGTTTTGCAAGTCCTTGGCTATACCTCACCGAGGATCGGCGGTCCATCACGTCTCGCAGAATGACGGTGCTCCCTTTCCTCATTTTTTTGCCTTGGATGTCGACGGTATCGACGAGAAGCTGGTATTGATAGCCAGTCCCAATCTGAATGATGAGGTGGATAAAGATCATTGGACTTTATAAAGAAGGTAAGCACCTTGTGTGGCGTGAACGTTGCCGTGGTCAAGTTAGACATTCTACTTTGAAGATTGTGGTCAAAGCGATAGAGGGCAGAGATCTCACGCATGCAGGACACCCACCTTGATACCAATCAACACCAACCAAGTAGGTCAAGAGGTCACATCAGAGAGAATGTATATGAGGCGTCATGTCCTGATCCTGTCCCCACTGAGAAGCCAAAGCCTGAGAGAAAGAATCAAATCGAATGATATCGTAGCAACGTGCAAGACATGTGGCTCTCTTAGGGCACGCCACACGCCACATCTCAATTGAATGTTCTTCAGGTGTCGTTTTTAAGACAGACCGCGTGATGAAGGAGTTCGTGCAGATTTCGACAGCTCTTTAACTTTCCGAATCGCCTCTTGGTGCTCCATAATAGCCTATAGCCTCAAGAGGAGAGCCGCCATATCCGTTCAGACAGACAAACTACCAAAACGAGGGGAGCGGAGCAGATCTGTGACTGGCGAACTGGTGAACGGCGAACTGGCGAACTGGCGAACAATGGATAATGTAAGGCACTATGTTTCCGGGTGTGCCAGCACATTACAAACACTTTTACCGGCTGTCTGGAGGTTGGAATCAACCATAAGCTGAACAGGGCGCTGAGCCGCGTCTTGGGCGCACCTATTTCCTAATCGGGTCAGACTCTCGGTCATGTAACATTCCCGCTGAACCACTTATCCGGCACGTTGGCCCTGTAGAAGGAGGTACAATGGGGTGCTATGAATGCGGTAAGCGACAGGGAGTGGTGGTATGAGGTCAAGGCATTGTGTGTCTATGCAGGTGTCCTAATTCGGAGCGTGGCCGCCGCCGATTGCGCCAGTGCCGAATGAGGCGATAACCCGTCACTCCGCTTGACTAACAACGTATAACTGCATTATAAAGGTATGTACGTGTTGTGTACGTGTGTGTTACATCGTACAGAGATATTTATCAACCGTTCTGCTATCATTTCCTGTTTGCCCGTAGTGTTCGCCAGTCTGCCAGTTCGCCGAGCGCAGTTCTGCCCCAATCAGAAAACGAGAATCAGATTCCCGTGAATGCCCTTGGTGAAGTGATGGATTGGAGGCCGCGCACTTTCAGGGAATCGGAAATGTTGATATTGTAGAATTAAGTATTCGAGTCCGTGCTCCTATCACTCTGTATCGGCGCATTGTTCTTGTTGAATTCGGCGGCTGCGTCAAGGTAGTATCAGTATAGCACGATGGCAGGTTTTGAACTTGAGTGCTAGGCCTCTTGACGGTAAGGTCTTCCATGAGTATATGCGCCGGCGTTGAAGATGTCGACTCGTTGTCAGGCGTCTGATTCATATTCATACGCCACCCACAAATGGTTCTGTGAGCAACATCAGAATAGCTTCACAGAAGTATGTTGAGCATCAGTGGAGGCATAAGAGGTGGGAAGGTCGAATTAAGCAAGTTCGGCAGCGGCGAATTAGCAAGAGTGGACGGCAAATCTCCCGACAGCGAAGAAACGACAAGGTAGTACAAGAGCCACAGAGTTTACGTGCCAAGTCTCAACCTAGCTCAATGACAGGAGTGCTCTCACTTCCTTTTCTACAGCCAACCAAACCATGAGAAGTATGCCATGAGCATAAGGTCATTGACTGGACTGTACATCGCGCGCGAGGCGTGATGATGTGACGGAGGCGCGTCACGAAGGCGCCCATGTCACGGGTCCCGCCATCTAACGTAGAGTAATCCTACGTTCTCAACGAAATCACGTATTCAAAGAGAATCACCAAAGAATGAAAGGAAGAGATTGTAGCGTTGAGAACAAGATTATGGTGTGCAGGGACACCCATACAGCCGCTGGGCCAGCTTGATCACTCAGACTATGTAGACACAGTGAGTACGATAGTACACGCGAATAGACCTCAGACGTCGTAACAAGCAAGACGGCTCATTTACCTGTAGACACAGTGAGTACAATAGTACACACGAATAGACTACAGGTCCGTCAGTAAGATATAAGTAAGATATAAGAGAAAGAATGTACCCTCAGACGTCATAACAAGCAAGACGGCTGAGGGGTTTGATCAACTAAAAGTGATATAAATACAGCCCGGCATTAGCCGGCGTACGCCACGACACTCATTCCTTAACACTCCCCCTGGCGTACACTACGCCTCTTCCAATCCAAACCGAGCTCCCTGCAAATCCGCTCATAAGTCACACGGGGTAACGCCTTTGTAAGAATGTCGGCAAGGTTGTTCTTCGAAGAGACAGTGGTGACAGCAATTTCGCCAGCACGGACTTTGTCGCGGATGTAATGATATCAGATATGAAGGTGTTTCGAAAGACCATGCACCTTGTTGGTCTCCGTAAGGCTGATGGATCCAAGGTTGTCTCCAACAAGGGGGAAGGGAAAATCCTTGAGCAGACCAGCCTCATCCAACCAACTCTTCATCCACATTGCTTGCTGTGAACCACGCGCCATTGAGACATACTCCGACTCCATGCTGGATAAGGCCACAATTGGCTGACGCTTCGCGGATCACAAAACTGGAGCGCCAGCCATCATAAAGATGTAACCTGAGGTTGACCAACGTGTATCAACACATCCAGCCCAGTCAGCGTCAACATACCCCAAAGGTTTTAGGCCGTTTCCGTCAGTGTTGTCGGTAGGCTTTCGATAAAGAACACCGTAGTCCAGTGTGCCGTGAATATAGCGACAGAGTCCCACTAAGAGGGTCCAATGCTCCGGCACTGGGTTGGTCTGAACGTGTCCTAGCGCGCTGCATGCAAAAGCAATATCTGGGTGAGTTCCCGAACTCCCCCATACTACGCATCCTAGGACCGGTTTGTATGGTTTGCCGTTCATAAATGCAATTTTGTCGTTCGTCATTGGATCAACGTGTGCACTGACCTGACAGTTTGATGGCAGCGGGGTAGACAGTGGATGTAGGTCCTAGAGATCGAAATACTGTAAGACCTTCTCGAAATAGACGCTTTGCGTAAGCCCAATGTCATTGCCTTTGAGCCGCTCTATTGTGAGACCTAACAGAAGGTTGAGCTGTTCCACACTGGTGAGGTCCACTTTGCCGCAAAATCCTTCAATACCTTGTCCGCTTCTTCCTCACTCGAATGCGCACCCAAGACATCGTCGGTGTGCGTTGTCATTAAACTGTAGCCGGTGTCCAGAGGTTTGCCAACCTTGACATGAACACAAGGATCAGCTTTGGACGAACAAAATCCAACCTCTTCATAGCGTGCGTCCAAAGCTTTCCACCATATATGACTAGCCTGAACCATTCCATAAAGCGGCCGTCTGTTAGCGACTGACTAAGCCACGAGACTCAACCAGGTACCACAGCAAGAACTAAGGAAGAAAGTATTTGCGTTTGTAAGACTAGGCTAGGCCAGGTGGATAAACGAGATCGGAACTAAAGTACAATGATACTACACTACTGCTTATATACTAGTAAGTCTGTGTTTGGAACTCCTTGTCCATATGTGTTTCCGCTAGGGTTAACTTCACGCCCTTGACCCAGTGTTGTATGCTACTAGTCCGTGAAACCATTAAATACGAGTGGTAACTGCATGTAAGTAATAATACTGAAACGACCATGTGTGCTATGAGTGTCGGCGGTGTGTATACAGTAAGGAGTCCATGAGGTATCGGCATGTATGATGTCATCCATGTGTTGGGCGTCTGTCCGACATGAGTACGGCTTCGGTAATGAAAAGGGGTATGATCGGTGACAAAACAGATGATGAAACGGTCCGTTGGTTGATAAGACAAGGCCCCGATAAGATATGATAAGATGTGAAAATGTGAAAATATGGCGATTCATACCATCACCCCCTCCTTAAGGCGCAAGTTCCATTCTGCGCCAGAGTCGCTCCATGAGGGCTGCAGAGGGTAGCGTGACATCGAGGGGTTTGGTATCGGGCAATGGCATGGGTCGGAATAGATGTGATGGAAATTGCGACATGGGGACTTCAATGCGAGCAAGCGCGGGTGGCTTCGGCTTGTTCGGATATTGTTGGTGGAAATCGCTGATGGCTTCGTCGGCATTTTTGAGATTGCATGCCGGTTCCCATGTCTGCTCGTGTGTGCCATAACCCTTCCAGTGAACCTTGTATTGAAAACCCCCGCGGTACTTCGGGAATTCACCACTTTCTCGACCTCCCATTCCGGTTCGGCTCCTTCCAGCACAGGTGGTGGACGCGTGTCTCGGGGTTGCGTCGGAAATTGCGGCTCGTGATAAGGCGTCAGCAGGGCCTCATTGAACACGGGATGAATGCTTTTCCACGTGTGAGGAATCTGGAGCTTGTAAGAGCTCGTCCCGACTTTCTTGATCACTTTGAACGGCCCGAATCGTTTGTCATCGAGCTTCTTCATTGGTCAATCCGTGCTGAGATTCGTCCCTTCCAGCCATACTTTGTCGCCTTCCTTGTACTCTACTGCCTCTGTTCGCTTCCTGTCATAAAACCGTTTCATGTCCTCTTTTGCCATCTTCAATGCTGACCCCACTTCATCCCATGTCTTCCTCATACCGTCGGCAAACTCCTGCGCAGTCTCATTTCTTGATGCCGTTTTCGGAGCGGTGCCTTTGTAGGGATGTCTGCCCATGTCTGCGAAGAACGGAGTGACTTTGGTCGCCGAGTGAACTCGATCGTTGTAAACGAATTCAGCAGAGGGTAGCCATTCATGCCAGTCGTTCTGATGATAGTTGACGAATAACCGTAAGAAATGTTCTATCTCTTGGTTCAACCGTTCCGTCTGCCCGTTTGCCTGTGGATGATACGCCGTTGTAAAGTTTCCTGTATGCCCAACAACCGGTACAATCCTTCATGAAACGCGAGTGGTATTGTGGACCGCGATCATGTATCATCTGTCGTGGCATCCCATGTATGGGGAAAATGCGATCACGGTAATACGAGCCATGCCTTCTGACGTCAGGTGGTGTGTGTGGTATAATGCTAACGCTTTGTGAAATGGTCCACAAACGTGCTGATCGCATTGTATCCTCCCGACTCCGGCAACTCGCCGATCATGTCCGTCCCACTTCTCCCATGGTTCGCTTGGACGTCTATAGGATGAGGGGTGCAGCCGGTTTGTGCGATGTGACTTTGTAACTGGCATTTTTGACACCCTTCACATATTCGCGGACGTCTCGGCTATTCCTGGCCATCAATAGGTGCGTGTGATCAACTCGAGAGTCTTGTACGTCCCGGATGCCCTGCAAGCTGTGCATCATGATGCATTCCAATAACTTTCCCCGCAATTCCTTGTCCTTTGGTATGTAAATACGATCTTTCCACATAATAAGTCCATTTTCCTTCTCTTCCCATCCTTTTTCTTTGTTTTCTAATGCTTTTTGTACGTATCTGTCTTTGTTTCCTTTTCTTTGTTTGATTTTGTTAAGTAATTCGTCCTCCGGTGTATCTACTGTATGTAAAGAAAATTGAATTTGTGAAATAAAAAACTCCGGCTTGAGCAAAACAACGTTTTCGTTATCTTTTTCCCCCTTCTCAAGGCCTGTCATCCTTGACAAGGCATCAGCTTTCCCCATCGTCTTGCCCGGCTTGTGAATCATCTGTATGTCATACTCCGCCAACTCCGTAACCCATCTCGCCTGCCTCCGATTCAACTTCTGTGGCTTCCGGAAGTACTGGAGGTTTTGATGATCGGTAAACACCTCCACCGTTTCCTTTGCTCCAAGGAGATATTGTCTCCAGTCGTCAATTGAGTCCATAATAGCCATCATCTCTTTGTCGTAGATCTCATAATTGCGCTCTACTTCGTTCAGCGCCGAGACCGAAAGGCTACTGGTCTCCATTTTCCGTCAACCAACTGGGAAAGAACCGCCCCGTTCGCATAGTTCGAGGAGTCTGCCTCGACTCGAAACTTGCCGTCGTCGCGTGGTACGATCAGAACGGGTTCTTCCGTCATCCTCCGTTTCAGCTCCTCAAACGCCTCATGCTGCTCCTCTCCCCAAACCCATTCGCCCTTCCCGGTTAGCGATGTCAATGGCTTCGCTACTCCCGCAAACCCCGATGAAACGTCGGTAGAAGTTGCAGAAGCCCAGGAATGACTGTACTTCCTTCTTCTTCGTCGGCTCCTTCCATTCCTTCACTACGGCCACTTTTGCCGGATCCATCTTCACTTCTCCTCCTCCAACAATAACTCCTAAGTAGTCTACAGTATGTGCCTCAAAACTACATTTCTCGGGTTTTAAATACAACTTATTTACTCGTAATATTCTAATACCTTCGTACAATCTGTCTATGCTCCTCGAGAGTGTTCGTAAAGATAAGTATATCGTCCAAGTAAACGATAACATGTCCGTCGTCAATCAATTCCTTCAGAATGTGATTCATAAACGATTGGAACGTTGCCGGCGAGTTTGTAAGTCCGAAGAACATGACTGAGGCTCGAACAGGCCTCGGTTTGTTCTAAACGCCGCTTTCCACTCATCACCTTCTTTGATCCGGATGTTATTGTAACCCCATCGGACATCCATCTTTGTGAAAACCTTTGCTCCCTTCAACTTGTCGATAAGCTCCTGAATCAACGGCAAGGGGTATCGGTTCTTGATTGTCATGTCGTTCAACTTCCGATAATCCTGCACTGGCCGAAGGCTTCCGTCCTTCTTCTTGACAAAGAAGAATGGTGACGCCATAGGTGAGATTGATGGCCGTATGCGTCCCGTGCGTATGTTTTCCTCCAAGAACTCGTCTAATGCCTTCTGCTCGGATGGACTAAGGGGATAAACCTTGCAGTCAACCGGTTTGGAACCAGGCGTAAGTTCTATCGCGTGATCCCAGGGTCTTCGCTCCGGTAACTTGTCAAAGTCCGCCTTGCTGAATACATTGGAAAATTCCTCGATGTAAGGTGCAGCAGCGGATGAAGGCTGTTGTGATCTCAGCTTTTCACCGCTTTTGCGATAGTTGTCCCAGTCCATCCAAAAAACCGCTCTCCCTCTTCCAACTTCTCTTCTACGTCTTCTCCTTCATCTTCCGGTGAGTCGTACTCGGGTAGATAGCCGCAGCGGTCTGGGCATCGATCAAAAGTCAATGTGGATTCCGTCCAGTTGATCGTGGGGTTGTGATATCGTAACCAATCTAGCCCCAAAAAGATACTTGTTTTGCCGAGATTGGTGACGGCCAACTCAATCTTTTCGGCGTGATCTCCGATCTTCATCCGGACCTCCACAAAACCTTCGATTGCTCCTCCCTCGTTTAGGGTTCCATCCGCATTGTAGACAGGGAGCTTGACCGGTAACTCCTTGATCGGGAGTCCGTTCTTCTCGACGAATTCTTTATTGACACAAGAACCCGTTGCTCCACTGTCAAGAAGGGCACTCGTTTCCCATTCAGAGCCTGTGTGTACGCTCTCTATGGTTACTCGGAGTTTCATGTCCTGCCCCTTTGTTCCCCGGATGTACTTCCTCGACTTTTTCAACTCCGTCACAACTTCCACCGCAGCTTCCTTTGTCAACGCTCTGATCGCCATCACCTTCTCCTCCGTCGCTTCTCTCTCTCTCCGCTCCGGCATCCATGCTCTCAAAATTCCCACTGCTCTCGGCACGTCATCCTCTCTTAGCCGTTGTGCGATCCACTCGGGCGTATTTGGCTCAAATCTTTCTTTCGCAGGTTTTGTTGGTGAAGTCGTCGATGATATTTTAGATGTTTCAGTACCCGTACTGTAAATAAATTCTGCATCTGACGACCCTTCCTTGATGACTGCTCCGGCAGGACTGCGTCTACTGCGGGAGCTTCGCAAAACCCAACTCTTCGGCCAGCTTCTTCTTCTCCTCGTCATTCATTTCGGTCCATAGACCCCGAATCGTCTGGGGTCGACCCTTCTTAGGACAGAACCTGCTGACATGGCCGTGTTCGCCACAGCTGAAGCAAAGTCCTCTTCGACGTGCGTTGTCGATGTCCATCGGCCTGCCGGCTCCTCCATAGGTAACACCGGTGGCATCTCGTCGTGTGATCGGCGTTGGGGTGGGTTCGTAGGATTGCTCTCGATGTAGCCACCTGCGGAGCTTGGGCCGGGACTGCATGCCGGACCTCTTGCTCGCCGCCCGCCTTCTCCATAGCTGATCATCTGAAGATCTGTGCCTTCCAATCCTTGTACTTCTCTGGCAACCCGTCTCGGCTGCCATAGATCTGGTCAATGATCTTCTCGTTGACATTGGTCTCGAGAAGTCGCACGACAAATGCGTCATCCTTCGAGTATCCTGCCTGAGTAAGCAGGACCTCGAACTTCTGGAAGAAATCTTGAGCGGTGTCTTGCCCCTGGCGCAACCGCTCGATCTGGTCTTGCGCGTCTCGCGCGAGGTTGGAATCCACAAATCGCTCCTTCAAGTCTTCCTTGAACTCCGTCCAAGAGACTGTCCATTCCTCTTCTTCCTCGTCGAAGTTCTGGTCCGAGTAGTTCTGGACCCATGCATCTACGTGATCTCCTCGGATGTAGGAGAGAACAACATCGATCCTTTCGGAGTCAGATGTGAGGTTGTTCTTCTTGTCACGGATGTATGTGAACATCGATCGCCACCAGCTCTTGTACTTGGACTTGTCCCCGTCATAGTCGTAAGGCTTGTTGACAAGGGATCGGCCTTTGGTTTCGACATCGGCATGATGAGCGGGTGTGTGAGGAGCGGTTTCGGGTGCTTCGTTGGACATGATGATCGGGGTGATGGGATCGGAGAGTGAAAGGGTGAAAGTGGGGATATGGGAGATGCGGATTTGGATGAAACGGGTGAGGGAATAGAGGTTTGGATGAATAGGGAGGGATTGCCTAGATCTGAAATAGAATCCAGGACTTGGTAGGGTGGGGAATGATGGTGTGTATCGTAAGGTAAGTAAAGTAGGTAGGTATCGTAACTGTCTACACTATTTTACCGACTACTGACTACGTATCTACGGAGCCCAAGAGCTCGTCACAAGTTCGCAATTGCCCAGCCGACGTCCCTCTGGTGTGAGGTAAGCCGAAGTTTTCCTGGGAACGGGGTTGACCCGTAAACAGCGCCCACTGAAGTGCAACTGCCAAAAGTTCGTTCTCGTGAGAGCGGCTACTTCCAGCACCCGAGGCAGTTATCTCTAACTGTTAGCCGGCGCTACTGGGACCAATACACACGTATGCGGACGTGCGCTGGATTAGGAATCCGTCGATCTGTAAACAGGAAAGGGGATGGGGAATGTGCGATGATCAAACAGCAAAGTGCTGATCGACGATCAGGGATGTGTGGTAGGTGGTAGAAAGTAGTTCCGATCTTCTGTTAGCGACTGACTAAGCCACGAGACTCAACCAGGTACCACAGCAAGAACTAAGGAAGAAACGTTCGCGTTCGTAAGACTAGGCTAGGCCAGGTGTATAAACGAGATCGGAACTAAAGTACAATGATACTACACTACTGCTTATATACTAGTAAGTCTGTGTTTGAGACTCCTTGTCCATACGCGTTTCCACTAGGGATGCTCCACGCCCTTGACCCAGTGTTGTATGCTACTAGTCCGTGAAACCATTAAATACGAGTGGTACTGCATGTAAGTAATAATACTGAAACGACCATGTGTGCTACGAGTGTCGGCGGTGTGTATACAATAGGGAGTCCATGAGGTATCGGCATGTATGATGTCATCCATGTGTTGGGTGTGTCCGACATGAGTACGGCTTCGGTAATGAAAAGGAGTATGATCGGTGACGAAACAGATGATGAAACAGTCCGTTGGTTGATAAGACAAGGCCCCCGATAAGATATGATAAGATGTGAAAGTGTGAAAATATGGTCATTCATAACCACAGCGCTCGGCGTTCCTTCCTCCTTCTGCACCAGATGTCGCAGTGAAATCAAGGCGAATGGCGACAACTATCGACAAGAGTGAGTTCTGGATCTTGCATCTCCTAGTACTATTACGAGAAATTCACAGACCACATTATCAATCAACACCTTGGAATACGGTTTTCTTGCCCAAGCGATGGATGCAAGAAATTCTATTCTCGGGAGCGCGATCTGTGGCGGCATGTAGAGGTCGGGCATTCGATGGTGGACGACAAAGCAAGCTGCTGTAGCTTTTGGCCTGGTATCGCTGACTTATCAGCCACGACAAAGGACGTATTATATCGTATTCACGACGTACTTTCGTATGTGACCTCCACAGCTAGTTTCGGGGACTAGCACATAAGTAGATCTTATCGGCATCGTAAACAAGTTTACAGAGCTCTATCAAAGTCGTCACGCATCGAGTTTGATACCGTATAAGTAGGAAGTCCATCTTCCAAGGCAGTGAACGTCAGTCGCGTTTTTAGAGGTGGGTGCGCTTCTGAATGCAGAGAGTAAAAAGGGCGTAAGAGGAAACAGCTGACCATAAGACGGGGATAAATCGACTATCCAAGGAAAAATTCCGCGTCTCGCGAGTTAGAGATGGAAATCGTGGTTCTCTACTTGAGAAACATGGATGCCCTAGGGAACACGAGAGTAGCGAAGGTGATTACTCGATGTATGGTCGCATAACATCAGGATGCCTCTCCTTGACATGATTACTCAGATCTCCCATGCCAGCACTCGAAGAGTCATGAATATGGGACAAAGAAGACGCACGAGAGGTGCGCGTTCAAAACGTGATCTAACTTCCGTCAATCTCCATACTTTAAGGAAGGAGAAACTCACTGCAAATTCACGGTCAGACTGAGCCACATCCATACATCCACCACCGCGACAGGCAATCATCCCACTCGGAGATGCAGACTTGTAGTCCTCGATAACATCCATATGCTTCGCTGGGCAGTTCTTGTCACCCGCGATATGGCCGAGCCAGAGAGCAATAATGTGCGAACACTGACGCACATCCGTCGATGGGGCACGAAAAACGCGTTTTTCAAATGTACACCTAGAATATGAACTGTGAAATGAGTACCATCCGATACTAAAGACAAAATGTAAAGCGAAGTCCTTACTTTCACGCCCCCTTTTCGTAGTGAGCGTTTTGGAACATTTGGAGCACGGGAACACTGGCTTTTCTGGTGGGATCGACAGGCATAGGAGGAGTTAATGCGTTGTAGATAGTCGACGATGCTTTATAGTCGAAATTGGCCCACAGTCGCCCATGGTGGTGGTGTTGGGACTGCTCGAATTGCAGCGGCACTCTTAAATGATTGAAAACCAGATGCTGTCTTTGTGCTAGCATGCTCTATGCGCTGAAGCATTGCTGTCGGCTCCGAGAGAACAAGTTCTTCTAGAGAGCCCCAGATGGCAATCTTCGCTTGGTTGTGAACATATCGACGCACTTATCACCAGCCTTGATTATCAGTTGAAAGGACAGAGTTGTCAGGACGGATAATGCAATCGATGTAAAGTGATAGTGTACTGCTTACTGTGAGTTCATGCGTGGCCACCATACGGCCTTCTTCCTCCACAAAACCAGCTCGGAAGAAACGAGTTGAGAACACATATCGATCCATTAGTAAGGCAGCCGATACAGAACGCTCTATGCTAACTCTTATCAACATGCTCGCATCATGTCAACGCACACTTTTCGCTTTTCCGGAGGCTGCCGTACAGTGCTCCCGCCTCAATGCGGCTGTTCCGGCGAAATGACATTTCATTTTGCTCACGAACTACACGTGTTTCGGAACGAGTAACGGGAAAGCGTAGCACTCTGACAACCTCGGTGCGGCGATGCTATCACCCTGATGAGGTCGCAGTCGGTGTCTTGGGATAGCTTCAACCGGTGATTTGTAAATTATAGGACGAAGACTTACAGTGAAGGTATGTTTGTGGGCGTCACCACAATTCTACACCGGAAGAGTAGGAGATCTAGGAGAGGAACATAATCCGCCCAATAAAAGGAAAGTCGGTTGGCAGTAATGAGACCTGGGAGGAGAGGTAGGCATTATGTGCGCCCCGCAGTGGAGGTTTGGCGATTGCTTATTGCGCGACCTCTACAGCTAGATATTGGGCTCCAGGAATGAATGACTCGAGGCGTCTCTGGGAAAGGCGCTGGACAGCGAGAATGAGCCAAGCGACACAAGATGGATACGTACGAGGACACAGCTAGTATGACAGTCACTCATCAAGCTTTTCTCGCGACGGCGCGCGCCGCGTCCATGTCCAGGTATGGCTCCTCTCCGCAATTTCCAAGTTCGGATCGCGTACTTTACGCAATGCGCGTCGCTGGCTGTCTTGCTGACATGTGTTGCGGCAGTGATGGCTGATTAACAGGGCTAGGTCAAATTGGACATAGACTCGACCAAGCCATGTCGAAGTCCAGAATTAGTGCGGGAGTAAAGACGTGCCAAAGAGACATCAACAACTCGAACAAAGCACGTCGATGAAGGCAGGAAACAGAAATAATACAAACTCCGACGGCAACGAAGTGCGGTTCCGCTCTCACTGCGACACATCCAAACTCTCAAGTCCGTGTTTTGAAGTCACTGAGGACGTGGGTGTTGTTAGCTTCTTCTGGCTTTCTTTCTTTCCTTCAATCTCCTTTTATTTCCTCACATCAAATGGCCAGGTCGGGGTTGTACGGTAACAATAAATTTTTCCTGCCTGTCTAATGCTGTCTCCTTGGTCTCATCACAGCGTAGTATCGTCGCTTGTGAATACGGAACGTTTTGGCCTGCGTGTAACTGCCAGTTCACAATATCTATTCGACGAACTACAAAGCGAGCCTGGCGACGACATGATCCCCTTTAATTTTCGCACATCCGATGCGACCTACCAACCTTCATCGCTGTAGAAAGTTCTCACTGATCAAAACACAATCATCGTTTAAGAACATAGCTATAATCACCTCCATTCAACGTGCCGCGCGATCACCGTGCTCACCCGTTCGGATAGTGTTCAGCGCTCTATTCTTACAGCCTCGCCGATGTCTGTATCTGGCGCTACAGGTTATCTGAAGCAGGAGACGGGAAGGTAGATTACAGTGAGCAATTCTGCTTGTACCCCCAGCGTTCATTTGGCTACGCCAATAGGCAGAGCAATCTTTCTCCCGGCCGAGATGAATGATTCCATGAGATGTTAACGCAAGCATCTCCACCAGATACGCAAGGAACGGCTTAGCCTTTGTGCCACTACAAGTGTGAACGCTGTCCAGGCATACGGGCCAATGTTGTACAGCGTTGTATCAATATATGGAGTAAGAAAACAGCATTTGTCCCAGACACGGCCGGATCTGACGTGAACAAGATCAGGCCTGAGCCCACGCTTGCTATACTCAGTCGACAGCAATGAAGTGAAGTATTTAATGGGTCTGAAGACACTCCTACAAAAAACGCGCTCTGGTCATGAATTTGGTGATTTCTGGCCCCCTCCCGCCTTCGAAGGCCTCCAAATACCAATGAGGTCTACAAACAACTTGTACGGTCGTTTTAAGTCTGTCCAATGGTACGTGACTTACTCTGACTTTACAGTACTATCCCTCGATATCGAACTTTTCAAAATCTTAATTACAAGTCTTCCAGCGAAGGTTTTATATGTTTGGCGGCTATTCCACAGGAACTCATTCACTTGCTAGGCGGCTTGGTTCCACATGTTGAATTGTGGACACCAATCATTGAAACGATTACTTCGAGTCTGCAGA